>PVHP010048783.1:0-12371 GCA_004024765.1 Zapus hudsonius
GCTGGTATTCACCATGGAGCTGTGGGTTATGAGCTGTGAGAGCAGCAGTAAGTGAGGTGACGGGGCAATGCCTATGGCTCTTCCCTCCAAATCTGTGGCTCTTATATTCTTTCTGTCCCCTCTTCAGCAAAATTCCCTTAGCCTTACTGGCTGTGTTTTAAGTCTACTTTAGTCTCGAGCTCTCAGCAGCTGTGGATTTTCTGCTCTGGTGCATTTTGAGTATCCTCAGTGTCTGTCTCCATTACCCTGGGGCAGGTTGTCAGGTTCCCAGTGGAAGCAGCTCTCTTGCTCATCTTGCCAATTCCCCTGTGGTTCACCTGGGCCCTGGCTGATGTTCTAGGGGTGGTTCATCTCCTCCCATAGAGTCAGCTATCTACTTTTGTCTTTCTAGATTTTGGTTGTCCTCCATTCTGCATGCTTTTTGAAAAAGAAAAACAAACTCTCCAACAGAGTGAGATCAGCATAGGGTAACTTTTTTATTTAGACAGATTTTAAGTTGGTCTCCTTAGGATTCTGAATTTGTTCTCAGTTCCAGCTATGGGTTGCTTTCCACTGAGCAGATCTCTTAACCTAGTTTACCCACCTAGGTTGTGTGCCACTATTGCACAGGTGTGTACATCTTTTCAGGCTGATTGCTTTCATATACAGTGTCTGATACGTGCTCACAATGTTGTTGGCCATTTCCCCCAGCAGCTCATGTGGCTTTAGCACTATACAGGTTAACCATCTAGGAACTGGCTTCCTTCCAGACTCAGCAGAATCTCTATATGCTGTGTAGACAGCATGTGGTTTCTTCAGCAATAGGGTCTTACTTTTACCTCTGGTGGGTAATCAATGCTTTGAGATAAGCCCATCTTTTGGGGGGAACTTGTAGGTCTCTCCAATCAATCATTCAGTGTGTGCTGTAACCAATTGTCTGGTACTAGGTGTTGTAAGTCAGAGCCAAATATTTTATGGTTAGGCTTCATCCCACCCTTTCCAGGTGCCTTCCTAAAAGACATTTATATCTTTTAGTCTTCTATGCAGAAGAGAGGTTTCTATGGTAGCAATTCAATTTGGATTTGGTTTGGTGTATATCTCTCCCTGCTCTTCTATTCCCCTCTCTCCAAACAAGTCTATCCTCTTAGCTGTCCCTCAAGCTTGTCAGGTATACCTGCAACTTGAGCTTTTCCAGTTTAGGAACCACAGATGAGGGAGAACATTCAATGCTTATCTTTCTAGGCTTGTGTGAGTTAAATAAGTATTATCTGTTCCATGTCCATCAATTTTCCCACATATTTCACTATGTCATTTTTTCTTACTGTTGAGCAGAATTCCAATGTGTATATGTACCACATCACTATCCATTCATCAGTGGGCATCTGAGTTGATTCTAAATCTTAGTTATTGTGAATTGAGCATCTATAAACATAGATGAGCAAATGTCTCTGCAGTAAAGAGTGGAGCCTTTAGGGTAGATGCCCAGAGGAGGCATAGCTGGAAGAGTGGAAGCTCTATTTTCATCTTTTTCAGGAGTCTCCATAATGGTTGTATAAGTTTGCACTTCACCAGTGATGAATGAATGTTCCTCTTTCACCAAATCCTCACCAGCAATATTGTCATTTTTTTAAAGATTGCCATCATTTCTGGAGTAAGGAGGAATCTGAGAGTTGTTTTAGTTTACATTTCCCTGATGGTTACGGATGTTCAACATTTTGTTAGGTATTTGCCATTTGTATTTTCTCCTTTGAAATTTCCCTATTCAGTTTTCTGTGCCATTTTTGAGTGGGTTGTTTGATTTCTTTCTTGAACAGTATTTTTTTTATTATTCTTTATAGATTCTAGGTATCTCTCTCGGTAGTATAGCTGGCAAAGATGTTCTCCCATTCTGTGGGTAATATGTTGGCTCTGTTTATGGCCTGTTTGTCTATAAAACAATAATTTAGCTTTATGGTATCCCACTGGTTGCGTGATTTAATTTCCTGGACTAATAATTTATTATTCAGGAATTCATTGCCCACTCCTATATGGTGGAAAGGTCTCCCATTTTTTCATCCAGTAGTTTGAGATTGTAAAGTTCCAATTTTAGGTCCTAATTTGATTTTCTTGAGGCTTCTTGGAATTCTTCCTTGCATTTAATCATGTCTTCATTAAGATTAATCAGCTTGTTAATGAGAACATCTATTTTTGACTCATCTTCCATTCATTTATCTCTCTATTGAGGTTTCCCTGGTTTTCTCCAATTAAGTTAAGGCTATTGACAAAAGTGGTGTGCTACAAGATACAATTTTGTTCAATTACATTTATATGATTTTCAGGGCTTTTTTTGGTGATATGTTACCCATTCAGACATTCTCTTGAGTGTAAATAAACTTATTGTGTTTTCCTTTTGGGATTTAATTTCTGCTGTCTCATCTATGTTTTCATTGGAGACTTCCATTGTGGGACTAGATTCACAACTGTGCACCTAACATATTTATTAGCAAATATGCTTATACATACCTGTATAAGATGCTTTTGTGTTACACTTGTGACATTTGGTGAGGATGACCTATAGAGAGCAGATTCTAGATAATGGTTAAGCCAGAGCATTGGCACAGGACTTTGATCCTGGGTATCATCAGCAAGTGGTGGGTGTCCATAGGACCACCTGCACCCAGGACAAAGCAAGCAATAAAGAGGCAAAATGCTTCCTTTACCCAGAGTAGGGTGAGAGGTGTGACCACCATTATTTGACAGTAGAAAATATATTGACTTCATACTTATATTTTCAAAGCCTAATGCATTCCTCAACCTAGTTATAAGCAATATACAACAAAAATATTTTTATTATGAGATTTATGGAATCAAAGAATCTGACTGAACCTTTTGTTGAGTTAAATAGTTGATTTAAAGCTAGAAAAACATGATTAAACAACCCCTTGCCCTCACACACAAACTATTTACACTGTACACTTTGCTGACTTAGTAATTATCCTCTCTCTTTCTATTTTTCAGTATATGTTTTACCATCAATTTGGCTTAATTATACTTTGAAAATGAGATTCTACTAAAGGCAACAGAGAACAGTTCCCACTTAATTAGAAACGAGCTATTTGGAGCTTTATTCCCACCTTCAAAATTACCTAATTTCTTTTAGTGCTCAATATAAAAAATGATGTGAAAGTCTTACTACTTTTTTTTGGCATTATCTGTAATTATTTACAATAGCAAGAGAAGTTCAAGTAAACCCGCTTGCAAACAGGGCCAGTTCTCTGGGCTTATCTCTCTTCAATTCATTTTCTCCATTTTACTAAATTCTGTAGCTTTGCAACCATCATGGTGGAGTGAATTAAATAAAATAGTTCCCAGCGTGTTTGGGGACTTATACTTGTCAATGTGTAATTGTCACAGAAACAATCATATTTATGAATATCTCTTAGTGAGAAATCTTCTAGACCTTTCCATCTTTATCCTTTCTACCATCCTGAACCCACGGCTTCAGATTTCAATAGAAAAATAAAACCCGCAAAATGAAAACAAAAATCAATCTTCCTTTATTTAGGAACAAATTAAATTCCTGTCTAATGTAATGATTTTTCCCTTAAAGCAGCGATAACTATCTTGTGACTCTGTCACGATTTCTCCCCTCCTTATCTTCCAACAGTTAACCTTAAGAATCCCCTCCCTTTCTAACTCTTTCTGACTTATGGCTCTTTAAGCACTCCTGTTAAACTTGATCATTTACTTACACTTGGCCTCTAATGGAGTCAGTGACACTTTGAAGGTTGTAAATGGATTCTGCTGAAATCAAGTTCTTCAGACACCCTGGAACTAAAGCTTTTTTCCTCCCTCCCTTGTAATTGATACCTGTGTTAAATGGATTCTCACCCTGCTTTTGTATTTATGCCTAATCAAAATGGAAAGATACCAAAGTCTAATTATCGTGTGCAGTGAGCTTGTAACATTCATAACACCTGGTAAACATATTTATACTTAGAGAAGTTATAGGGAATAATGCCATAATGTCAAAGATAAGAGTGTTTGCCACTGGGGAAATAACATTTTGAGAATCTCAAAGGAGGTTCTCTTCTTAGACATTCTATGAGGCCAAATCAATTATTGCCATAAAATTCTGTTTAATTCCAGCCACTGAGCAATATAATAGTACTGCTTAAGTGCAGAGCATATAATATATATATATATATATATATATATATATATATATATATATATATATATATATTATAAATAATAGCTAATTCTCATATTTGAAAGTAGAAAAACTTTTATATCTCTTCTTATATGTGATTGCAAGATTTGCTGAACAACCCATTAAATATGCCAAATATTTTAAGTATTATTGCTTCCATAGTAATCTTTAAGAGGTAGATATTTTTCATATTTTATAAGGAGAAATTAACTCTCAAAGAGTCAAATTATTTTGCTTCTGTCACCATCACTTATCAATAATAAGGCACGAATTCTGAACATATAGGCTGTATGTTACAAGCAACGTAGAAACAAGGCTATTTAAATCAAAGACAAATTCAAATCCCAGACCAGAGGGAACCTCAGAATTTGGAAGAGCCTTTTGTCCATCAAGTTCAGGAGATAATCCCACTGTTAATTAAACAATGAGAGAAAATGCAGCTTCTATTAAGGCTGAGTATATGCATCATTTGTAAATTTTTATTTATTTCCATGTTAGTTAACCATGCTTTGATCAGTGTATATGCAACATTTAACTTTTGTTATGTGACATATTTTTAAATCATTGATTATTTCATCAGTTGTCCTTGAATGTAAAGATGTCAGGATGAATGAGAAGCCTGCTGTGGTTGTCATTATTTAATATCAGGTCTCTGTGCTGATACACACACTGGGAAGAAGCCTAATCTGCCTACCAGGTTTTTATAGAAGGTCTACAAGTATGGATGACATCTACTTTAGTAGTGCTAATTAATAGAATTAAAAGGCCATAAAGCAGATTAGGAAACTACCAAGGAAGTTTATATGAATGTGTTTCCTGTGGTGGTAAAGAACAAAGAGATGACCTGAGAAAGGAAAGGTACCTAAGAACACAGCTCCATTTCTTGCCTACAGGAATCCTATATGAATGGAGTGGGATTAGAAGTTGTCATTTCTAAAGTTGTGTTTTCTGATGGAGAGAAATGGAATGAGGAGCGTCTCATCATTTTAATAGTGATGATAAATTCACACTGAAATGATGATTATTTACTTAAATTAATCAATGTCTTGATTAAAATGGGTGTTAATGTAACAGAAAATCAGAATATAAGCATACTAAGCTATGACCTTTTTTATTATTACATATGAATGTTATGTCCTCCCTAAGGCCCACATGCGAAATGCATTTTCCTGAGTAACATCATTGTGAGGTGTTGGGAAATGTAAGAAGTGGGGCCTAGTGGGAGGTTTTCACTTATTAGAGACCTGCCTGCACAGGGGACTGTGAGACCCTTCCTTTTTTTCTACATCCTAGCGATGAAGCAAACTCTGCTTTATTTCAATTTCCTGGTCATTATGGGAAATTTTAGCTGAGATAAATGGGCATACTCTATTACAACTTAACACCTCAAATGGTAAGTCAAAATTGACCCATCATTATTGATATGTTAATTATTTGTATATTTTGTTATATTGATGAAAATCAGGCCCACACTATTTTCCATTTGCCAATCAAGATAAATTATACACCTTTTATTATGTAAAACAATTGTTAGAATAGTGTATGAGTTCTTTATTTGAAAATGCTTTCTTTGAAATTATTAAATTACAGTACAATGGATTTAGACAGAATGTTTGTTCGCAGGTAAGGGGTGATTAACATGGACATGCTAGGTAAGTTTTATAGCAATGTATATCCCCAGCTTCAGAAAGGACTTACTGTGGAGAAAAGATAAGATAAAGCTTCTTAAAATGATACAGACTATTAAAATCCACTCAATGTACAGGGATGCCACTCGATGTTGAAACCACTGGTCGATATGTAGTAAAGGTAGAAAGAGCTCTAGGGAGACAGGTCATTCGGTAAAGTGTTTGCTGTGGAAGAGTCAAGATTTGATTTCAGATCCCCAGAATTCATGTAATACTCCTGTGTGGCCAAACCCAGTGCTGGAAGGTGGAGACAGGAGGATTACTGAGCCTTGTTAGTTAGCTAGTCTGGTTGAATTCATGAGATTCATGTTCAGTACAAGACCCTGTCTCTCAAAATAAGATTAAGAATGATTGAGGAATACACTCAATAGTGACCTCTGCCTTCCATCAGTCATGCATGCACACCTGCACACTTGAGCCTGCTCACCTACAGATGTGCATACACACACATGCATGTCATATACACATCATGCATATTCACCTGCACACATGAGCCTGCTCACCTACAAATGTGCATGCATGCACGCACGCATGCATACCATGCACATACACATACACACAATCCTGCAAAAGCAGTGAAAAAGAAGAGCGGTGATAGAGAAAGAGAAGGAGGAGAGACCAGGGAGATAGGCAGGAAGAGAGGCGGGCAGGAGGAGGATGAGGAAGAAGAGTTGGAGAAAGAGGAGGAGTAGAAGAATAGGAGTAGGTGAAGCCCATAGAAGCCCTTCTTCCAATAGTGCCTTTCCAGTGCCATCTACTGGCAAAGGTTGATATTTGCATACTACAAAGGCAAATCATTTAAAGTGCCCACCACAATTTTCCAAGCAGAAAACAAAGTTTGGATGTGGAGGAAAGGAGCAATAAATCAATAACTAGCTCACTAGTTTTAATAGGTAGTACAACAAATTATCACACACTAGGTGGCTTAAGAAAGGAAATTACTTGTTCACAGGTCTGTGTGCTGACTGGATACAGACTGGCTGGAGTCCTGACCTCTTTTGGCTTCTGGGAAGAGTCAGCTTTATTGTGATTACTTCCCTCCAGTTCTGATAATCTTCCCACAGTTTTGATTTCCTCTTCTGTGCTCTCTTATAATATCTCATATCAGAATACTTACCTTTATCCCCCATTTACTACTCAATGTAAGAAGATTAATGAATACATGTAAAATACTTAAAGCAAAGACTGGTATATAAGAAAAACTATAAAATGTTAGTTATCTTTACCATTACATTGTCGTCATCATCCTAGAGACTCCTTACTGGACTCTTCACTCTCTGTTCTTCTCTTCCACTTACAAATAGAATTATGCAATTACTTATGTACTTGACTCGAGATTTTCAGGTAAATTACTTTAATATTTTCCTCCAATTTCTAAACTGAAAGCTTATTTTCTTTCATAAGTTTTCATAAGGTTAGGTATTTTTACACAAATTCAGAGAAATTGAATGTCACAAAAGTCTCATAACTTGTTAATGTCACTAAATAAATGGTTATTACATGATTAGTTTATAGTGTTTGTATTATAGAAATATAGAGTAGCTGCTATCTCTGTTAGTACTATTGCTGGAATCATTACTATCAATAATTTTCCCTTTTTATCTAATGTTCTTCATAGCACTTGATTTTCCTTTACAGTATGATTAGTTACTCGTAAGACTAATGTTTTCCTGTCAAGATAGAAAATCAAACTGTGCTATGATCTCTTAAAGAAATGAGTAGAAAGCATTATATAAAATAAGAGGACCAGGGCAGCCAATGTTGCTGAGTAGTGGGCACAAGGCTCTGGGTTGGACCCCTGCCAACACACACACACACACACGCACACACACACACACACACACACACACACACACACACACACAAGGAGCTAACACAAGCCCTTTCCAATTAAGGCAAGTAATATCTCCTAATGTTCTCTCATGAAAATATGATAAAGAAAGCAGACTCAGGCTCAGACTTTACCAAGCCCCTCAGACCAGTAAGATGAAATGAATGGTTCTGGAGGACTTGTGAAGAAATCCTGGCATTTGAACACTGCACAGCCCAGAGAGCTATGGTCATGTAGTTTTGCCATTTCACAGATTTCTTTTCTGAAACATGTCCACATCATCTCCCAAATAAATGAGTCACATGCACTAAAGAGTGAAGCTACCCACAGTGCGTTCAACTTAACCGAAAGGAAGCTAACTTGAACCCAAGGTTTAGTCAACAGCATCTTTTCTGATCTAGTGCTGATATCATCACCAGCTAGGGCGAGCTTGAGGCTAGCTGAGGGGTACACATTTGCCAGGGAAAAATTCCGAAGCAATTCACAAAGCAAAATTGAAAATGTTCATCATGAAGAATCATTTAAGATGCATGATGAATCAGCCTGATTCATTCTACTCCCACTTGAGGTCTGCTGGTCCCCATCAGCTGGGAGGTGTGCAGTCAGGGCAAGGTGGAGCTACACATGTAGGCTGAATACTTGGGCTAGCTAGCAGCTCATGATGATGTTATTAGGGCAGTGATCTCTGATGCGAATGTAAAATGGTGATTTGGGGCAATACTGTTGTAGCATAGGTCCTAATCAATGACCACATCAAACTGAATGATGGGATTGAAGGTGACCAGTTTTGTGGATAGCACACTTTACATACCCAGGAAGAAGCGCTCTTATGGACATGGGACTCTAGTTAATCACTGATGATGGAGAGGGTTCAATAGTGGCCATTTAAGGTGCCACAAAATAGCATCTCCTTGAGCGCACACAGCCCCCTACCCTGTTAAGGAGCTAAAGCTGTGAGCACCACTTGGTGAGAGTCCTCATGAAGCAGGCTGCCAGGTTCCGGACAGCCAGATCTAGGGGAAGAGTGGCCAGGGAGAGCCCTTCTGGTTGGGCTCATGTGGATGAATAGGTCATCAAAATCCATGACACCAGTGACCAGTCCAGAGCACACAAGGGCAGCATGAATTGGAAGGCCAAGATCTTCAGGATGAACTGAGTCACCCTCTCCCTGTTAGCCTTGGGTTATAGGGGGGAAGAGATCAGCAGCATGAGGTGTGCTTTGGGGACACACAAAGCTCTTGTAGAACCTGCATTCCTGGGTTGTCTCTGCATTTCACCAGCTGCTGCTAAGGTCGTGATTGTTGGGGCATTTAGGAGACAATGTCTAGCAATCACTCTGGAACTCACTGCCATATAAACCTCCTTTGTCCAAACACACCATCAGGCTATTGTGATGGGGACACCCAGAAATTGAAGGAAATTTGGTTTAGACATCATCATTTGCATAGCCACCTTGCAAATGCTGGAGCTATTGATGATAATGAATGTGATTTCTGCTTTCACTAAAATGGGTGGAGGTACTCGGTGAGGTGGCAGTGACCCACCACTGTTTTCATCAACCTCAGGAAAGGTCAGGCTGTGTTTGAAAGGGCCACCCATTAGCGAGTTTATGTCTCTTTCATTTCCTTTATTCTCTTTCTTAATTAATTGGTGATTCTTAGAAGTTAATCAATTAGAAACAGATACAACTTGCTGAACTTGCTTTCTCTCCTAATTACTCCTTCAGTTGGCTGTTTCTTGTCATTTTATTTTCTCTTTAATTCAGTACACTTTGTACTGATCTCTCTAAATTGTGTATCTCTCTTCTTAGGGCCAAATCATAGAAGCCTGTATTTATGTATGGCAGAACTTCTGCAATTGAAATATTTCAGTGTCCTTTATTACCTCTGAGGTCAAGGGTGTTTGGGCATTTCTTCTTCCTGCATAAATAAGTGTACTCCCAAAGAGCACTCCTCGTGCTCTAGCCGCAAATAATTTAAATCCTGGATACTTGTTCAGACACGTTCTCATTCATCTGATTCGAAGTTTAAATCCAGCTCAAATAATGCTTTTTCTTTCAAATCCCATTCTAAATCTGAAAAGATGAAGGAACTTTGATCCTCTCTGTTCACTTGGCTATATTGGATCAATGGGGCTGAACCACTGGAAATCTATATCCTCAGCCAGGGAAAGACCAAGATAATCTTCCATCTTCTGAAAAATATCATATGCTGTTAGGTGTAGATGACAGAGATGATGTAAATTTTTTCATTGCTTTTATATAAATTTTATATAATGATAATATCTTCTATATCATATATTACATATAATACTTATATAGTATATAACATATAATATATATCATGTAATATAATAACATAATAGTTTTATTCCATTGTTTTATTCCATTGTTTTATTCCATTGCCTCTTCAACATACAGAATTTAGAGAATTTAAAAAATATCAGATAATTTATATTTTCCAAAAATAACTTTTTATCCCATTACTTAATGTTGTTTTCCAGCACACTTTAGTTACTAATGGCCTCAAGTTTAATTAATTAACCTGCTTACAATTCACTTGTTACATGTCATGTAACATAGTTGCTGAGACAATAGCATAACCTTATAATTTTTTGATTTATTAGAATTAAGCTGCAAGGATACATATCACTAGAGAATCTGTGTATCATGTCTCCTATTCAAATCTTACATTTTCTGTCCCAGGCCTGTAGCTTGGCTTCCCCTTTGAATTAGCTAGTGATGCTCCCCTATGATTCTGATTTACGTCGTTTGAGAACACTTTTCTTCTATTTCACATTCTTTCTAGTGACTTAAACTATGTTTGCTTGCTTCTTTTTCTCTCTGTCAATTCAATTGAAAGTCCAAACAATATCTTTCAAGCTCTTGATGAATGCCATCCATTGCATAAGGTGCCTTCTTATGCAGCTTTGCATTTAAGCTCCACTGGAAAGCTGTGAAATCAGACATGTTCTTGCTTATATGGACAGAATCTTAGAAAGAATAAGTGACTTTCAGAGTGAAATAGTGATTGAAATTATAGAGGTAATTTAAGAACTATAACTTACTCCTCTATATAACTTATAACACAGAACTATCACTTACTCCATTTTATTATACCATTCTGATTTTTGTGTTTTCTGGCTTTAAATTTGCATAAATCTCTTGGAAGAGAACAAGTTGCCTAGAATTTTATAAACTTTTTGTTGGCAAGTTCCACACATATACACAATGTATCCTGATCATATACCCTTCATACAATTGACATTTCTCCACACTGCTTCCTTTTCACTGAGCTCTTCTCTCCAACTAGTCCTTCTGGTTTTATGGCATTTTCCCTCATAGTATACACGTATTATGCAGGTAGATAAAGTCACTGTGCTATCATAAATATACCCTATATTTTGTGTCTAGTAGATACCTTTCCAAAGTACTCATTTCCATTTTGGGCGCTCTCTCTCTCTCTCTCTCTCTCTCTCTCTCTCTCTCTCTCTCTCTCTCTCTCTCTCTCTCTCTGTCTTCCCTTCTTTCTTTCATTTTTCCTTCTTTCCCTTCTTCTTTCTTTCTTTCTTTCCTTCCTTCCCTTATTCCCTCCTGTCTTTCTTTCATTCTTTATTTTTTCCTTCCTTCCTTTCTTCCTTCCTTCCTTCCTTCCTTTCTCTCTCTCTCTTTCTTTTGCCACCTCTTCTACAGTGACACCTAATCCTTGAAGAGTTTGATGGGAATATCTATATTAATTCTACAATACTAATCATCATCTGAAAAGAGAAGTTTCTTGAGCCAAAAGTGAGAGCATCGTTAATATGTGGGCAGAAGCAGCTAGCTCTCTTTCATAGATCTAAGCAGAGAGGTACAACTTCATCAAGCAAACACCAAGAATAACAAACTAGACTGCTAACTGATTTTAGGATGGGACCCAAATCTGTCCCTCTAGTAGATTGTTCCAGGAGTCTCCCATAAACTTAATGTCTTCTGAATGCTTGATCCCCAGTTCTTGGCAGTTTGGGTATTGGATCATTGTTGGAGGTGTGTTGTTGGGGGCTTGCTTATGAGGGTTATAGCCAGCTTCCCCTTGCCATCTTTTCTCTCATCTCCCTGCCGCTGTCTGCAGTGCTGTGGCCTAGGTGAGGTCCACCCTCTGCTCATGCCATAGTTTTCCCTGCCATCATGGAACTTCCCCCTCCAGTCTTTAAGACACCACAAGCTGCTTTTTTAGGGGGGTTCTTTTTCTGAGAAGCAATGAGAAAGCTGACTACAATAGCCTACAAACCTACTTAAGGGCTAGACTCCAAGATCTTTTAATTAGTTAATTTCTACTTTATTTCATATTCACAATACTATAAGACACTAGTGCTGTTTCAGTAAAATTATCATTAGTAAAGTTTGTGTTAAAAAGAGAAGGAACCTAAATGTAATCGTTAAAAGATATATTGGTGTTATCCCTTCATAAGTAATTCAACATCATGTAAGAATTGTGTTGTTCAGGAAAATTATATTAAATTATAAATTATAGGGCTGGAGAGATGGCTCGGCAGTTAAGGCACTTGGCTCCAGTGCCCGAGGCCCCCGGTTCAATTCCTCAGGACCCACATAAGCCAGACCCACAAGGTGGTGGCCCTGGTTCTCTCTCTCTCTCTCTCTCTCTCTCTCTCTCTCTCTCTCTCTCTCTCTCTCTCTCTCTCT
>PVHP010048784.1:0-12426 GCA_004024765.1 Zapus hudsonius
TGAGACCATGGCAAGAGATGAGCCACCACAGTCATATTGTGGAGGATCCATATGGAACCCTGCAGAGAAGGACGGGATGGGCAGGGGACCCATAGCCACAGCCATTCAACCAACTCAGGATAAGCCTAATGTGTTTGTGTTTTTCAGGATACAACGAGAGAGCTGTGGCCCATCTAACCTTACCAACCAACTGTAGGCCGATGGATGAGATCCTGACAAGAGAGGAGCCACCACAGTCATATTGGGGAGGATCCATAGGGAACTCAGGAGACAATGAATGATGAACAAGGGACCTATAACCACAGTCATTCAATCAACACAGGATAGGCCACTGAGAAAGAAACCAGGGATTTTCGACACAAGGACCTCTAAGCTCGCAACATTAAAGCAGCCTTATTACTCACCCACCACGACTCAGGGAACTGAGCGGAAGTGGGGGCGGAAAGATTGTGAGAGCCGTGGTGGGGGAGATGGTCCGGAGGCATAGCACCCATCAGTAACAACACACTTGGGCCAGGAAGACTGGGCTGAGTACTAGGATATACAGGATCCCTTGCCACAAGGACTAATACAGACAGCCCACGAAGGAGGATATACAACTGATCAGGGATGGGGAGGGGGGGAAGTGGGGAATTCGGGATAACAACGCATGGTTTGCCCACTAAATAATGTAACTCATTATGGATAATAAATAAGAAAAAAAAAAGAAATGTGTATCTCAGTTAACCTATACTGATCTCACCAATGGAGATTCTGTTTCTATTTTTCAGAAGGCAGTGAGAGAGCGGTGGTCTTTCCGACCCTACTAACAAGCCACAGACTGATAGCTGACATCCTGGCAAGAAATGAGCCACCCCAGACCTGCCGTGGAGGATCCACATGGAACCCCACAGAGAGTGATGGGATAAGCAAGAGACCATAAATCACAGCGAATTAGTCAACCCAGGATAAGCCAGCGAGACAGACACCAAGGATTTTCAACACAACCTAAAGCAGAAGTACAGAGACCCCCTTAGACCTCAACAATAAAACAGCCTTAATACCCACCATGACTCAGGGAACTGAGTGGAAGAGGGGGCGGAAAGATTGTAAGAACCATGGTGGGGGAGAACTCCCAGCGACATCGCCCCCCTCAGTAACCTCATACTAAGGGGGTGTGGAACCGGGTTGACTCCTGGGCTATCCATAACCCCCACCCCAAGACAGCCCACGGAAGAGAATACCCAGCTGCTTGGGGATAGGGAAGAGCGAAATCAGGGAATTGGGAATACCAACACATTATTTACTCATTCATTGTATGTAAATATGGATAATAAAGATATAATTTATAAAAAAAAAAGCAGAGACAAGTCCGGAGAGAAAGTCTGGTTAGTATTCAGGCTCCTGGAGCTGCCTGACAACCTATGCTAGGCAGGTATAACTTGCATTTTTTGGTCATTAAACAAAAAGTCCTATCCAGGGTATTTGATAGTGTCCTAGGTATACATATAGAAAGAAATATTCAAACCGATTATTTGAAGGGGTCATCATTATGGAGATGGATCCATGACGAGAGTTAGCCATAGTGTGATATGTAGCTAGTACACGTACCATTGTACATAATACAATCTACATTATACAACATAGTTCAGGTAAACTATCATTGGTAACTTTATGTAAGGTTAGATCTCATTCCCCTTCCCTTTGAACATGACATAGTAGCTTGCTTTTGGCAAGTGATGTTATAGGTGCTATAGAAGTGATGCTATGCAGTTAGTTTCTAAGACCAAGTCTGAAAATGAATAGCTGTATTTTGCCTTTTCTCTCCTGGACCAACCACTTGTTTTGGAAGATGTCAAGCATGGAGACATGCATAGATGGTAGGAAATTCAGAGCTCCTACTAACTGCCAGCATCAACATAGGTGTCATGCCTGTGAGCATGGGTCTTGCAATTTCAGTTAAATGTTTCAGTGACTGTAGTTCTTCTAAATATCTTGACTAGAATCTTAAAGGAGATGCTGAGTGAGAGAACTAGCCAGACAAGCCACCCTTGAAATTGTGACCCACAGAGATAATAAAAATGTTTATTGCTTATTTTTTTTTTAAAAAAGAAAGGCTTTGCCTAGGATGCATTGTGTTAGCAAGTGCCAGAGCTGTCCAAATTAGTGTTTACCTTTGTCAGAAGCAGGAATACGGTAAAACACCTGGGAGAAGTTTCTAGTGTGAGGAAATTAATACTAAGTTAAGATGTAAACAGTGTGTCCTGAGGATGGAAAACAATTTAGGCAAATGAAGTAATCAGTAAATATTATTTGTTACATTGATTAATAGGATTTGGCAGCCATCCAAAGTTTGCTTTTAGTTTGAAGCCCAAAGTGCCTTTTGATTTGACAAAGTAATTTCGTATGTGCTGCTATCAAATGAATATCTGTTCCCCCCACATTTTAATGTTGAAACCTAATCCTGGATATAAAGCATTAGAAGGGGAAGCTCTTGAAGTTGGTTAGGTCATGGGAGAAACTCTTATGAATGGAATGGTGACTTCATTAGTGGTTCAAGAAACCAGATTGTCCCCTTTCCTCATGTGAAGATATAAACAGTGCCATCTATGAACCAGAAAAGGCTAATCATAAAATACTCAATCTACTGGTACCATGCTCTTGGACTTTTCCTATCCAAAATTCTTGCTTAAAATCCATCTAGCTTATGGTATTTTGTTATATCAGCTCAAAGGGACAGAGCTGTGCTAGCAGATGTGTGCTCCAGAATGGGCAAGTGATAATGCTGTGTAGGTAGAAAGGCATCTGAGCAACATCCCAGTGTATGGATGCTATGGACCTTCAGTAAATTTGTGCCAACTTTTTTTTTCTTACATCCAGAATATTATGGAGTTCTAAAACACAAAAAAATTTGAGTTTCTTTTTATTCTGTGCTATTTCTTTCCTAATGTCCTTATGTCAAACCATGTTAAGGGTGAGAAAAGAATAATTATAGGACAGCATTGTAAATTGAACTAAGTCAACATTTTAAAACATTTGTTCCCTATGACCAATAGTGTATGAGACAAAGTGCTAGGTTTCCTAGGAGAAAGAGAAAAATTAACATATGTTTTTATCCCTGAAAAATCTTGTAATTCCCTCTTGGATTCCTTTGCCAAACATGGGTTCATTTTTAAATTCCTAGGCTGAGCTAAGGAAATGAGCACTTTTCTAGCATGTTCAAGGCCCTGGGTTCAAGTCCTAGCAGTGAAAAAAGAGGTAATCTTCTAAGGTAAGGAATACACAAACTAAGGAGGTAGATGGATGGTAGCAAGGAAGGCTGGGAGCTAATGACTCACTGCTCTTTGCTCAGGATGCTCTCACAGCAGCCTGTGCCAGGCATGCTGAGAAGTCCATTCTGCACTAATCTCCAAGGGTTTGTACTCATCACAAACTATGCGAGACAGACAATATTGTACCTTGGGCATCTTTCTGCTCCAGGACAGATTCAGTCTATGGGTTGGTGGCTTTGTTGGAGTGAGAGAGCTCAGAAGGGCAGACCATCCCTACTTCATGGGAAGACGAGGGCATGCTACCTCCCACATTTGAATCGGATGTTGAGGCTCTGGAACCATCAACAGGTACCTACCACCACGCCTACTTCAATGCCGCAGGATGTCATGCAACAGGAAGTGCTTCCCAATAGGAAAGCTACTACATAAATTAAGAAACAGATGTCATAGTTAGATAAAATAATACTTTTCATCCTGACATAAACTAAAATAGGAAAAAAAACCCTACCAGCCCTAACTCAAGAATAGATCACCTATTATAATGCTCCAGGTGAAGCAATATTGAAATTAAGGGTTTATGGGATGGGACAAGAAAAGATCACAAAACTATAGGAAGTACTTCTTTAGAAAAAACAAATTACAATCACCACTTCTCCTCATAGGTACCTCCCACATCCAAATCATTAGTATTTTTTCATGTCACTTTTTCACTATTGAAGAATTTAAGGAAGAATTAAATTACCAGCAATTTACATCACATACTAGAAAAATGATACAACAACTCAGTTTACATTACAATAAAATTTCAGAGTAGGCTTGGATCTGTGCTATGTCTATTAGAGGGTGGAGCTGTTGTTGGGTTCAAATTTCAGTTATATTAATGTTCTTATATAATTATCATCAGATGAGAATCATCTAACATAGCTGACATCCTCTGGAAGGAATACTGATAAATACTTTTCTGAATGCATTCTAACTATATTGATATATTTTAATTACACAGAGATATTGGCAAAAATTTTGGAAAATTCTTTCAGAACTGAGTGATTTTGTTCCATGCTAGGTATTTAATTAAATGTTAATTCGCAAAATCCTTACTGAAAAAACCATGTGCCCACTAGCATTGTGTGAGAAACATGACAAATCTGCCTACTTTCAAGGCACTGATTGTCTTTGAACCCTCAATCCTCCAGAGAGTGTGTCCTCCAGAGAGGAAGAACCAGTCTGACAGATAAAGATAAAGTAGGTGGATGGTCATGCATTTATTAGAGGAATTGGTTTATGTTATTCTAAAGGCTGAGAAGTCTCATCACAGGCCCCTAAATGCTAAAGACTTGAAGTCCTGGTAGCATGGGTCAAAGACTGAGAACCAGGGAAACTGATAGTGTAACTTTTAGAACAGGGACAAAGGGCTGAGCATCCAATGCCTGCATAAATCCCGGGCTCAAAACAGGATGTCAAAGGACAGAAGACTGCATCCCTGCTGTGGTGGTGGGGGAGAGGCAGAAATGAAGCTACCGTCCTTCTGTCTTTTGTGTATGATACAGGCTTCTAGCAGATTAGATGGTGCCCACTCACAATGAAGTCTTCCCACTCACCCACCCACTTACAGGCTAGACACACCTCAGAGACCCATCCGGAGATAATATGTAATCAATCCCTAGAAGCTCCTTAACCTTGTCAAGTTGACACCTACAATGAATTACTGCAGCTCTGAAAAGTGGCAAATGATTCAGTTGAACTTGGGACAACCAAATTATTCTTACAGGAGAGTATTTTAAGTTTGCAAAAGGACTTTTATGTCTACCATATTCATGAATGTTTTATCTACATGGTTAACGAGCAAAAGTGGGCAACCGGAACACTGAAAAATTGTCAAGCCCACTTAGCTAGAAACTTCCAGTGTCTGCATTCCGTTAGCTGTTCCCACCACTGCAAGGTCTCTTTCTGCTGCTTCCTCTGAGGGAGGGGTGGGTAGAGCTTATACTACATAGGGAGTTCCTATCTGGTGACATATATTCAATCAATAAGTATGGTGTTGATTGTGTTTAAGGTTATAATTCAGAAGACATTATTTAAAGAATATGCTACAAATATAGTCAGGTTTTCAGTCTTAAAATCTTGTATCTTTGGGCCTGGAGAGATTGCTCAGTGGTTAAGGCACTTGCCTGCAAAACCTTATGACTTGAGTTTGACTGTTCAGTACCCACGTAAAGCTGGATGCACAAAGTGGTACATACATCTAGAGTTTGTTTGCAGTGGCTAGAGGCCCTAGTATACCCATTCTCTCTCTTTCTCTTTCTCTCTCTCTCTCTACCTTCTTTCCTCCTTGAAAATAAATAAAAATGCTAAAAAAATTTTTTTTGTACCTCCAGTACATTCAGAGTACCCATTGGAGTAGAATTGTGCCTACATAAAATTAAAATACTTAAATTCTGGGCCAGGCATGGTGGTGCACACCTTTAATCCCAGCACTGTGGAGGCAGAGGTAGGAGGATTACCACGAGTTTGAGGTCATCCTGAGACTACACAGTGAATTCCAGGTCAGCCTGGACTACAGTGAGACCCTACCTAGGAAAACCAAAACCAAAACAACAACAACAACAACTAACTGAAAATAAATCTCTGTATTTCAGAAATCGGTTCTTTCAAAGAGAAGTTAAAATCAGGTCATTAAGGTGAACCCTAATCCAGTGTGATTTTCTGTTTCCATCAGATCAGCACAGCAGCACAGCACACTGAATACCAGACTGAATTCATACTTGTGATTCTCATGGGTTGTTTTTCTTTATTAAAGGGAAGAGACTTTGTAGGAAAAATAAACCCAAAATATTTTAAGAGCTGAAAGAGCAATCAGATCTTGCAAGTGTCTAATTTCTGGGGAAATAGAGGCCAAGGGCAGTGAAACAGCTTCCATGGCTTTCCAATAGGTCTGTGGAAGCACCCTGCCTGAATCTGCAGCTCTGACCTCCACAGTCCTTTCTTTACCAAACTTCCAGGCAGGAGGTTGAATGTTCAAATACAATGACTTGTAAAGAAACACTGGAAAAGACACTTCTCTAGGAATTTATTGAAAAAGTAAAAGAGGTAACAGGAGAATGAAAGTTACTTTTATTTTTTAGCATGAATGAACAAAGGTTTTGTGATTTAGCAGGCAGGTGACCTGCCTTCCACTTAGCTGTGGTCAGTTTTAGGGGGACCTGGGAGGGGAATTGTCACTCCTGGGCCTCATGCCCCAGTCACTCTCCCGGAGCTCCACTTTGCATCCTTGGTTTATCCTTTCTGTTTCCTCACTTATCAAATATTTATTGTCAACAACGGGCAGTTCTGTTTGCACACAGTGTGATGGGGTAATGAGATAGTTAGGTTTCCTCTCGTTATTGATGGGGAGTGCTGATGGCATGAATAATTTCCTCTCCTTATAAATGGGAATTTAATTATTGATGCCTTGTTTAGGCAGTGACAGAGGTGTTATCAACAAACATTGCAGTCAGAGACCTTGGGAGGCAGGAGGCTGCCAGGGTGCAGTCTAGGGTCCACAAGGGTCATGAAATAAACTAGCTCAGTTGCTGAGAAGAGAGATCAAGCATCTTTGTCATACCTACATATCTATCTATCATCTGCCTATTAGGTTATTTCTATAGTATATACATACACATTTGTACATATATTGTCTGAAAAAAATTCAAACATATTTTAAAAACCCTCTAAAACTGAATCATAACAAGGTGCAAACAGATCAAACTAAAAGAAAGTAGTCTTTTTATACTTCCATAGAACATTAACTGACTGGTGGGTTGTTTAGCTAGCAGAGACTTTGTGGCCTAGCAACTCACTTTAGCTCCTGAGAAGATTAAAAAAACAGGAGGTCTCGAACTCAGTATTTTAATTTTTTGAAAAATAACCACAACAACAAACTTTTCTCCCAGGACTAAAAATTCTTTGGAAATCATGCATTTCACTCCCCTAATTCCAAAAAAATAAAAAATAAAAACAAAACATTACATTAGTATACTTTGTTTAAAAACCCAATTAAGGTACTTAGCTTTTATTTTTTTTTCTTCTTTTCAGCTTTTTGGGTGGACTGGGCAGGATTTGAAGTTTGTGTCTCTGTTTCTGGTTGGGGAGTGATGATGTGGATCAGCTTCAGGGGCTCCTTTAATTCTGTGGGGAGCAGCAGTTGCCTGGTTCTGTTGAAGGTGGGAATGAAACAGACATGGCTGGACACGCTTCAGGGCTGTCCAGGAACCCAACAAATTCCCAGATGAAGCCACTGGTCATGGGTAATACTTTTGGGTAGTAAGAATTCCTGGATCAGACAGCAAATCTTAGAAATAATGACATTATATAACAGCTCAATAGCAGCAGTACTTTTATATAAGCAAGCAGGTAAGTTACTGAGGAATCGTCACAAAGAAAACAAAGAAAAGTTGAGAGGAAGAAAAAAATCAATACTGGAGCCTCCAAGTGGTGTCAAGACAGAAAGTTGCTGAGATTGACTTGGGCGTGGATAGATATATAATTGTAGGTGAGTAATGATCCATGCAGGGAAGCCACAGAGCGCACTCACACAGATCGTTTCCCACCTGGAGCATCAGCGCATGCCTAGGGAGCAATGGCAGCCTTCTGGAAACAGAACAAAGTAAGGATGCTTTGGGGGTCACTGGCCCTGGCAGGAACCTTGTTCTCATCTCCCCTCTGATAAGGTGAGACAGGCCTGCTTGATAAGGATCTTAATGCCCTTGTAAGAGTTCATAGGGACAAAGCAATAAATGATCTTTCTGTGATCAAGTACTGAAAGATCAATAATGAGAGAGAGAGAGAGAGAGAGAGAGAGAGAGAGAGAGAGAGAGAGAGAGAGAGAGAGAGAGAGAGAGAGAGAGAGAGAGAGAGGGGAGAGAATTCAGGCCAATTATTTTTCTACAAAATACTGTATGTGACAACAGCATCAGCCCCCAAGGGCAGCGTGTAACAACAGAGCCTAATTAGAATGATTTCAGTGTAATCATTAACTTGCATCTAACACCTACGAGAGGATTTCTGTTTAAACTAAAACATGACCTGCATGCTAGAGAGGCCTTGTAAACTGTCTGAAATAAAATATGTGACAGGAAAGGTCAGAGCAGCTCTCATTTGAATTTCAAGTAGGAGCTGCTCCATGGTGGCCAGTCCAGCCAGCCTGAGGTTCACTTTCCAGGCCTTCCTGCCAGCAGGAGCAGTTGGAGAAATCCTCGAGGACTAATTACTAGGATTGCAGAACAAGGAGTGTTCATCTCCTGTCTCTGCCCACTTTTTCTTTTCCTCTTCTAACCAGGACAGGAAGCAAGAGTCTGTAATGATGTTTGTGAAAGAGGTGATTTCCTCAGCTGTTGCTATGGGGCGGAAGGTCACTGTTGAGTGGCCTGATGCAGACACCTGCCTGCTGGCCCCTGGGCCAGGCTGAGCCCAGTCTGGCCTTCCTAGCACGTCCTCCTGCCAGCCAAGCAGGGGAGGCCTTGCTAATAAACTCTCTTCCCAGCAAGAGTGATGCCCAGGCAATGCTTTCCGCTGGGCTGCGTAAAAGCAGCTATCAAATCAGCAAGATGCAACTTGATTTGCAGGTCTCCAGTGAAATTTAAGAAGGCGAACTGTAAAATGTTCAGGGAAAAGGAAGCATGAAAACATTTTTAAGGAAAGCATTTAAAAAGTCAGAGGCAGACATAATAATAAAAAAAGTTGGCAGCGGAGGTTTTATTTATTCATTTTGAAACATTGCGGAGAGCTCTGTTAGCATTTATCTGTCTCCTTTTCTTTCTTCTTCTTCGTTTTTAAAGGCAACCTGAAAGCCAGCGAGTTGAATTCATTTCCTTTTTCCTTCTGTGACTTTTCAAAGCATTATGTACACTGAGATCTTTTTCACACGTCTAGCAATTCATGGAGTAATAACATTTAGTACATAAGCCTGACTTGGCTCAGCCCTCTTCTCCCTCCCTCTCCTTCTTCCTCTGCAGCCTCCAGTGCAGAGCTGGTCTTTGTCATGCAGACTAATTGGTCTGGTTTGTATACTTTCTTCATGGATTTTGTTTTTCAAATCTTTTCCCCTTTCTTTGTTTAATTCAAACAACCAAAGAGGATGAGAATTAACAACAAAACAAAACAAACAAAAAAAACAACAACTGTGCTTGGCTATAATGAAAGCAAAAAGGCTTAGCAAAACCACACACACACACAAACACACACACACACACACACAGTAAATGTGGCTGTCCCTGTTACCTGTCAGTATGGTTCATCGTATAGAAGTCAATTAATGTAATCCACCACATTAATAGACTAAACCACAAAAACCACATGGTAATCTCAATAGATGCAGAGAAGGCCTTTGACAAAATTTAACACCACTTCATGTTCAAAACCCTGGAAAGAATAGGCATAGATGGCCTATACCTCAACATAATAAAAACAATATACAAACCCCCTAAAGCCCAAATCATACTCAATGGGGAAAGACTCAAGGAGTTCCCACTTAAATCAGGAAAAAGACAGGGTGTCCACTCTCACCATTGCTCTTCAACATAGCTATTGAAGTTCTAGCCCAAGCAATAAGACAGGAGAAAAGCATAAAAGGGATACAAATTGGAAAGGAGGAAGTTAATTTGTCCCTCTTTGCAGATGACATGACCCTATACATTACAGACCCAAAGAATAATATCAGTAAACTCCTGAAGGTGATTAATGCCTTCAGCAGAGTGGCAGGATACAAAATTAACACACAAAAATCAGTAGCCTTCCTATATGCAGAAGACAAGCATACAGAAGAAATACATCAGAGAGACTGTCCTGTTTTCTATAGCTGCAAAAAAAAAATCAAATACCATGGAATATCATTAACCAAGGACATGAAAGACTGGTATAATGAAAACATTAAAATGCTCAAGAAGGAAATATAGGAAGACGTGATAAGATGGAATTATATTCCATGCTCCTGGATAGGGAGAACTTATATAGTAAAAATGACAATCCTTTCAACAGTGATTTACTGAATCAATGCCATGCCAGTAAAAATCCCAACCTTTTTTTTCACATAGAAAAAATAATCACAAAATTTATTTGGAAGGGCAAAAGACCTTGGATAGCTAAAACTATTCTAAGTGAAAAAGCTTACTCAGGAGGTATCACCATGCCTACCTAAAAACATACTACAAAGCAATAATAACTAAAACAGCATGATACTGGCATAAAAACAGACAGACCAGTGGAATAGAATTCAAGACCTCGCTCTTAATGCAAGTAACTTCAGTTACTTGATCTTTGACAAAGGTGCCAACAATGTATGCTGCTCTAAAGATAGTATCTTCAACAAATGGAGCTGGACAAATTGGATAAACATGTGTAAATAAATGAAAGTAGACCCACTCCTTTCACCATGTACTAAAATCAACTCCAAATGGATCAGAGACCTCAACATAAGACCTATAACCCTGAAAACCCTGGAAGAAAAAAAATAGGAGGAACTCTACATGAGATAGGAGTAGGAAAAAACTTCCTGAACAAATCTCCAGTAGCCCAGGAAGTACAACAATCACTTAACCAATGGGACCTCATCAAGCTCAAAAGCTTCTGTACGGACAAACATACCATACTCAGAGCTAATAGACCATAATCAAACTGTGAGATGATTTTTGCCAGCTGTAACTCAGACAGAGGCATAATTTCTAAAACTTACAGAGAACTCAAATAGTAATAATAATAATAATAATGATGATGATGATGATGATCTCAACAGAGAAGTCACAGAGGAGGAAACACAAATGGCCTTTTCTCATATAAGAAAGTACTCAGCATCCTTAAGCATCAGGGAAATGCAAATCAAGACTACAGTGAGATTCCACCTCACTCCATTCAGAATGGCAATCATAAAGATATCCAACAATAATAATTGCTGGTGAGGATGCAGGAAAAAGGAACCCTGTTTCACTGCTGGTGGAATTGCAAACTCATTCAACCACTATGGAAAGCACTGTGGAGACTCTTGAACAGAATGGACATAGAGCTACCGATGGAGGCAGCTATCTGTCTACTACTCTCGAGATGTAACATCTCAGCATAGAGATATTTGCTCAACCATGTTTTATAGCAGCTCAATTCATAATAGCCAAGAATTGGAATCAACCCAAATGCCCATCCCTGGAGGAATGGATAACAAAACTGTGGTACATTTACACAATGGAATTTTACTCAGCTGAAAGGAAAAATGACATATCGAAATTTAGAGAACAATCATCTGACTTGGAGCACATCCTACTAAGCAAACTCTCAAAAGAACAGAGAGTCAAATCAAATGCTGCATATTCTCCCTCATATGTGGTTCTTAACCAGGTTAACTATAAACTCCATGTAAACAAGACAGGAGAAGTGAGAGTTTGTGAATGAGGTGTATGGAATGGGGGGGAGGGAGACTTAATCATTAAGCTAAATCAAAAATGATTTGAAATCATAAAATCCTCAGTTGCATACTGTAACCTATTGAGCAAGAAGTGGGCATCATCTGGCAAGAGGGACCATGAATAGAAGGGGAGAGAGTCTAAGCCCATAAAAAAATGATCAGTCCTGCAACTCCTGGCCCCAGTCACTGGCTCCTTCCCTCACTGAGCTGTTGATCAAAGTGACCCATTAGTTCCCCAAAATAAGGCAGGATTCTGTCAAAGCTCTTGAATGCCTACCCCAGGCCTGAGGTAAGATCCTGTTGCTGAAGAAACCACAGAAAACCATCTATCAGCATCGAGAGTCCCTGTGAGGTCCATAATGGTAACCAGCCTTCAGATGGTAGTTAGTGCAGTGCTGGAAGGCACTGCATAAGCTGCCAGGGGAAGCTGGTCAACAATAGTTGGAGTAAACAGAGACCACTGAAATAAAATGCAGTCTACTGCCATGAGGAGGCTGAACACACTTCTACTGGGAGAGAACAGGGAACCAAGATAAGAACCTTGTGCAATAGAGGTCCCAAACCCTAGGGGAGATAATCAACAGCTTTTAATTTGGCCAACTAATCCACTCAGTGATGGAGAGCCCCTGACTGGAATTGGGGATTCAGGGTGAAATACATTGGGAACCAAAATCTTGGGACCCCAAAGAGAAATTCACTTTACAAGTGATTTACAAAGAGGTTTCTTACAATAGAATGTCGACAATTCAG
>PVHP010048785.1:0-12402 GCA_004024765.1 Zapus hudsonius
CCTCCCAGTGTGCACTGGGGACTAACCCAGGCAGCTCCATTGTGCAGGTCAGGCCTGGATGCACATGGAGTGAGTTAGAGACCTATTGTTACTCTCCCTCAGATCATTAAGGATGGTGAACAGCATGAAGATCTCAATGAAGTAGCCAAACTCTTCAACATTCACGAAGATTGAAGGCCCGCAGTGGGCTGCAAGCACTTCTCCATCCCTGACAGCAGGTTAGATGGATGGGTAAAGGAACTTTTTTTAACTCGGAAAAATTTCTCACTGGGTAGGCACACCAACAACTGAGTCCTTTCTGAATATTGTCAACAATATAGGTAAATTCTTAAGGTACATCATGAAATAAAATCTGATTCTTTTAAATTTAATTGTTTACTCTCAAAGAAAGCAGATGGGTGAAAGGAAATGAGTGCATATCAGCAAGCAAATTGCAACAACTGTCTAGTCCATGATTTTTATTAGCTCTCTATTTGTTATTGCACATTAAACTCCTTTCAACTCTGAAGTTTTCCCCTCCACACTGCTGTGCCATAGCACTTGACCTTCTACTCTCTAAGGAAGTTCACTATCTCTGCACAGACGTCTCTGACCCTGCCAAGCCCCAATTCCAACCCTTATTTATGTCTTCCTGCTACACCATGGCTTCCTGGAAGCAGGCACCATGGCATTAAGGCCTTGCTCATAGTTATATTCCCAGATGCACAAGTTGTGCCTTATGGTCAGTGCTTAATAAATCATTGCTGAATAAGGAAACAAATAAGCATACAGAGAAGACTTTACCCGGAATGACTCTTGCCCCAGAATTGAATTGGTCATACAGGGAACAGAAAAGACATACGCTGCAGATAGAAGGGTATAGGTGATAGGCCTGGTGATAAAGACCTGTGATCTTGGCACTCAGGAGGCTGAGGTAGGATAAGCGTGCGTTCCAGGCCAACTCAGGCTACACAGTGAGACCAGTCTCAAAAGAAACGAAGATGGTGGGTCTGGGGAGATGGCTTATACTTGCAAAACCTGCCAACCCAGGTTTGATCCCCCAGTACCGATGTAAAGCCAGATACACAAAGTGGTGCATTTGTCTGGAGTTTGCACTAGCAACAGGTCCTGCCTTTATTCTCATTCATGTTTTTCTCTCTCACAGTACAATTTTTTTTTTAAAAAAAGCAAAAGGTGGGCTGGAGAGATGGCTCAGCGGTTAAGGCACTTATCTCTAATGCCTAAGGACCCGGGTTTAATTCCCTAGTACCCACATAGACCAGATGCACAAGGTGGTGCCTGTGTCTGGAATTCCTCTCTCTCTCTCTCTCTCTCTCTCTCTCTCTCTCTCTCTCTCTGTATGTATGTATCTCTCTGCTTGCAAATAAATAAACAAAATATTTTAAAATTAAAAAAAAAAGCAAAAGGTGGATCATTTCACCTGATGCTCTGCTCCTGTCTGCAGGTGAGCAACCCCCACTGCAGGCAAGCACCATACGGGCACATACATATGCATATCACACACACAAGCAAAAAGAAAGGTTTGGAGAGATTGCTCAGTGGTTAAGGCATTTGGCTGAAAAACCTAGTGACCCGAGTTCAATTCCCTAGTACCCATGTAAAGCCAGATGCACCAAGTGGCACATGCATCTGGAGTTTGTTTGCAGTGGCTGGAGGCCCTGGCATACCCAGTCTCTCTCTCTCTCTCTCTCTCTCTCTCTCTCTCTCTCTCTCTCTCTCTCTCTCTCTCTCTCTCTCTCTGTAAATAAATAAATGAAGTCTATAAAATAAGAAAAAGTAGAGAAGAAGGAAAGGAGGGAGGATTTGGTCCTTAGCACTCATGATCTGTTGATTTCTCCTCCCACTGTCCTCCAAACTAAAAACCTCTTTAGCTCCTTTCTCTAGAACATGCTTATAAGCATACCTCACTTCACAGATAATTTTTTGGGAATATAAATCAAAGTTTCACAAGTCAAGCAATATTTTAGCATTTCAAATTGTGTGTAGTGTGAGTATGTATTGCTGGGGTTGAACCTAGGGGCTTTGCACATTCTAAACAAGTATTTTGCCATGGAGCTACATCCACAGCCTTTGTTTGTTTGTTTGTTTTTGTTTTCTTCAAGATAAGTTTTCACTCCAGCCCAGACTGACCTGGAACTCATTCTATAGTGCCAGACTGGCCTCAAACTCACAGCGATCCTACTACCTCTGCCTCCTAAGTGCTGGGATTAAAGGAGTGCGCCAACACACCCGTCCACAGTGTTCTTTTTACTTATTATTTTAAGACAGGGTCTCACTGAGTTGCCCACGGTGCCCTTTGAACTCACTCTGTAGCCCAGGAAAGCCTTGAACTTGGATCCTCTTATCTCCGGAGTGGCTGCAATTGCAGGCTGTGCCAAAAGGCAAAAATAAATGATATAACTTTTCAATTTCAAATCTGGATTGAGGTATGTAGTAGAATGTATGCTTATGTAGAATATCTTAGGTTGTAGAAGATCTTAGGTTCAATCCCAAGAACCAATAAATAATTTAAAATAAAATCTGTTTCTATTAAAATTAATTTTTTGCCGGGCGTGGTGGCGCACGCCTTTAATCCCAGCACTCGGGAGGCAGAGGTAGGAGGATTGTCATGAGTTCAAGGCCACCCTGAGACTACATAGTGAATTCCAGGTCAGCCTGGGCTAGAGTGAGACCCTACCTCAAAAAAAATTAATTATTTATTTATTTTTAATTTCACACATGTATACAATGTATTTAAATCACATTCACCCCATTATCCTCTTATCCCCCTCCCACCCCTGCTAGTTTCATGTTTATATCTGCTTGTCTTGAGTAGAACAAAGGAGATTTATTGAGAAAAAGAGGTAAAAAAAAAAAAAAAAAGCCCCACTCTGTTGGGGCAAGCATGCTTAGGATATTTTAGAAATGTTTTTATTTACTTATTTGCAAAGATAGAGAAAATGGGTCCACCAGGGCCTCTAGCCAGTGCAAACAAACTCCAGATGCATGTGCTACCTTGGGCATCTGGCTTCATGTGGGTACTGGGGGGTCAAACCTGGGTCCTTAGGCATTGCAGGTAAGTGCCTTAACTGCTAAGCCACTTCTCCAGCCCAGCATGCTTTAAAGAGAAGTTAGGGTGGAGCTAAAGGTGTGTGGCATCTGTGGGAAAACAGGCTTCCAAGGAAAGAATTTGTTGGAGGTGGGGTTTTGCTCTAGCACAGGCTGACCTGGAATTCACTATGTAGCCTCAGGGTGACCTCAAACTCATGGCGATCCTCCTACCTCTGCCTCCCAAATGCTGGGATTAAAAGATTGAGTTTAATTAGGGTTGACTGAATGAACATAGGTGAGGAGCATGGGCACCTTACCAATGGCTGCACTACTAAAGAACAGGACTCTCCCTCTCCTAGCAAATGGCTTCCCAGTAAGTGGGTGGGGCTTCGTAAGCCCTTCCCATTTTCATGAAGGAATGTTGATGGCCCATCCTGTGGGTTCCATTGTAATGACCATGTCATATCCAGAAGACAGCATTTGACAGCCCTCCTCCCCAGCCTCTGGCTCTTGGAGTTTGTTTGGGTCTCTTTCCTAGTAGATTTTTTTCGGCTCCCTTCCCTTCTAGATTTTTTTATACTTCCAGGACTCCACTCTAGTGGGGGTGGGGGCACTGGAGATATGGTTCAGTTGGTAGAGTGCTTGTCTTCCATGCACACAATCCTGGGTTCAATCCCCAGCACTGTATAAACCAGCAGGTTTATGAAGTGGAAGCAGGAAAATTAGCAGTTCTCAAGGACATCATCAGCTACATGATGAGTTTTGAGGCCAGCCTGAAATACATGAGACCCTGTCTTAAAAACAAACAAAAATGAGTCCTTTATGAGTTTAGCTCAGTGGTAGACAACCTGCCTAACACGTGTAAAACCCTGGATTGTATCTACAGCACAACAAAATCAAGAGTCCTATTATGAATTCTTCAAACAGAAAACTATTACTTGGGCTGAAGAGATGGCTTAGCGGTTAAGGCATTGGCCTGCAATGCAGAAGGACCCGAGTTCAATTCCCCAGTGCCCATATAAAGCCAGATGCACAAGAGGGTGCATGCATCTGGAGTTCATTCGCAGTGGATGAAGGCCCTGGCAGGCCCATTCTTTCTGTCTGTGCCTCTTTCCCTCTCTCAAATAAAAAATATTTTTTTTAAAAAATCAAGAAAACTATTACTTGCCTTTTTTTTAAAAAATATTGGTTTTACCAGGCTTAGTGGTTCACACCTATAATCTCAACACTTGGGGGGCTGAGGCACAAGGATTGCCGTGAGATCAAGGCCAGCTTTGGGCAACAGAGTTCCAGATCTGCCTGGGCTAGAGTGAAAATATGCCTCAGAAAGTAAATAAAATAGAGCTGGAGAGATGGCTCAACAGCTAAGACACTTGCCTGCAACACCTAATGACCTAAGTTCAATTCCCCAGTACCCACATAGAGCCAGATACTCAAGGCTGCACATGCATCTGGAGTTCATTTGCAGTGGCTAGAGGCCCTGATATGCCCATACACTCATATTCTCTCTCTCTCTCTCTCTCTCTCTCTCTCTCTGATTACAAATAAATATTTAGAAAAGTAAATAAAATAAAATACTGGTTTTGAGTTAAGGAGGCTTCAGCTACAACTGAATCCCTTCTGAATACTAGAATGGGTCAGATCTCCACTGTATGAATTAGCCTCATTAAGACAAGTTCTCTCTATGTGGGAACAGGTTTAATGATCTGATGTGTGATATACCCACACTCATGTGTAGAAATATATCTAGTATCCTGTGAAATAGGAATTATGCAGCAATATTTAAATAGCTTGCATCAATGGGGGTAAGACACTCTAAGCCCCTGAAGTGTTTAAAAAATCATTTTATGGATCAAATTCTGGTTTTTGTCTTGTTCTATAGAATAATACAATTTTTCTATAGAATATATAATTTAGTCTAATTCTTTGACAGCTATTTCTTTGTGTGATATGACTTTGTAATGCAGTTAATTAAAATTAAATGACATGCTCCACCTAATCAATACTCTGCCTACTATGAGCTAGGTAGATGCCATAATTCAAAGAAGCATAAAACATGACCATTCCTTTTAAAGAATTCCTGGTGTCATTGAGGGATGCAGGCATGTGGATGCAGAAATCCACTGTAATTATCATGTCCATAGCAAGATACACAAAGTCCTCTGGGCATGCCAAGAATGGAGAGGTCAGTCAGGGAATCTATCAAGCCTGCTGCTAGATAATTCCCTAAAACACCATTTGGTCCTTTTCCCCTCCCTAGACACTGACTGCATGTCACCAACACATTAAGTCCAAAATATCCCATAACATGGCATGGTTTCAGCCTCTCCTTCCATTCTGACACCTGATGAACAAATAGATGTATTGGGGTAACTTCCAGAGCAGAGGGATGGGTTGCTTACAGGAGCATGGATGACTCAAAGGCAGCTGTATCACTGAAAAGCCCATCCCAGCATAGTGATGACTCATGGAAGCTGTGTCCCTGGAGGCAGCTTGGCTACTTGGAGAATCTCTTCCTAAGCACTTGTTTACCTTTATAAAGCCTTAGGAAGGGTCTTATGCACACGTGTAATTCATCGGATTTTTATGTGCCATCTCTAAACTTTTTTTTTTTTTTTTGGTTTTTCGAGGTAGGGTCTCGCTCTAGTCCAGGCTGACCTGGAATTCACTGTGTAGTCTCAGGGTGGCCTCGAACTCACGGTGATCCTCCTACCTCTGCCTCCTGAGTGCTGGGATTAAAGGCATGCGCCACCACGCCTGGCTTCTAAACTTTTCTTTGTTCCCTTCAAATATGAAATGTCATTACTCCTTGCCCTGCATGGCATGTTACCAGGTAGACTAGTGCCCATACACAATTTCTCTCATCTCAGCCCCAATTGCACTGATTACCTTGATCTTTAATTTTTTTTTAACTTTTGGTTAACATGTTTATATTTTGTATATTCATGGTTTTAGGTTAATATTTACATACATGCAAACAGATCTGCTGATCAGATTGAAACTCCTGTGTTCTACTCCCCTGCCCCCACCCCAATCCCCACTTCCTGGCTTCTACTAATCACTATTTCATTTCCAGGCCAGCTATTTTTTTAGCTTCTACCTATGAAAGAGAACATTGTAATTGTTCTTTTTAAGTTTTTTTCAACTTTTTATTGATAGCTTCTATAATTATAGACAATAAACCATTATGATTCCCTCCCCCTTCCCCCATAGCTCTTCCCCATCTCAATTAGTCTCTGTTTTGTTTGGGTGTAATCATCTTTTCCTCCCATAATGTGTAGGTATTATCAGGCATTACAAAGTCATGAATATCAAGGCTACTTTGTGTCTGGAAGTTTGCATTGTAAGCAGCCCTAGCCTTCCTTTGGCTCTTACAATCTTCCCACCTCCTCTTCCTCAATAGACCCTGAGATGATAGAGATGTTAAGTATTTTAAAAAATATTTTTTGTTTAGTTGAGGACTTCAGTGATGGCTCAGTGGTTAAGGCGCTTGCCTGCAAAGCCTCACAACCCAGGTTCGATACCCCAGTATCCACGTAAAGCTAGATGCACAGTGGCATATGCAACTGGAGTTGTTTTCATTTGCAGCTGCTGGAGGCCTTGATGTGCCCATTCTCTCCGTGTGTCTCTCCTATCTCTCTCTGCTTGCAAATAAATAAAAACTAAAAATATATTTTTATGTATATAAAAGAAAGAAACAGACAGAGTGAGTATGGATGCATCAGGGCCTCCTGCCACTGCAAACAAATTCCAGACACATGTACCACTTTGTGCATCTGTCTTTATGTGGGTACTGGGGAATTGAACCTGGGTTGTCAAGCTTTGCAAGCAAGCACCTTTAACCACTGAGCAATCTCTCCAGCCCCCTTTTGTAAGTTTTATAAATGATACAGCAAACACAAAAAAAATATAATTTGCAATGTTTTGATTTTTGATTATGTTTACCCTGTTGTAATTTTCAAATCAGGATCATTCGTTTGTCTGTCTTGCTAGGTGTGGAATCCAGAGCCTTATTCTACCACTGAACTATACATACCTCATCCCATATTACTGTTCTTCACATCAATCTACAGGAATTGTAATTCTATCCCAGAGCAGAAATGTTTATCCACCTCAGCTTGGGAACCACATCCCATACCTCTGAAAACCCAGGAAGAGTGCTGAAGGGGTCCTTGGTCCATTGTATGCTGTTAAGAACACAGTTGGCAGCCGGGCGTGGTGACGCATGCCTTTAATCCCAGCACTAGGGAGGCAGAGGTAGGAGGATCACTGTGAGTTCGAGGCCAGCCTGAGAGTACAGAGTGAATTCCAGGTCAGCCTGGGCTAGAGTGAGGCCCTGCCTCGAAGGAAAAAAAAAAAACAGAGTTGGCTATAAAAAAGAGCCTCTGATCTCTGTAATTCAGATTGTTTATGGGAAGGCATTCAGATCCCCATCACGTCACCCTCAGCTACAAGTTGCCAATTATTCAGAATGTATTGAATCTTCCTGGGCCATGGATGATCACAGGGTCTGCTTTCTGACTCCACAGACTAGCAGTGTCAGTTGAGGTTAGGCCTCTGTGATTAACAAGGCTACACCGCAGTGCAGGACAGGGCAAGTCACACCCTAGGAAGAAGAGTCAGGCCTTTGCCAGAATACCAAGTGTCTAGAGCCCACCCACTTGACTGTAATCCACTTCCTTCGCCATTTACAAATGCTACCTTAGTGGTGGTGCTAGCCTTTGCCTGGCTATCTCTAAGGCAGGCATGACAGATGTCCTAGTATTTTTAAAGCTGGGGATATGACAGTGAAGGAAGGAGGTTTGTCTGATTGGAAAGGGGTCAGATTAAACCTCTGTGAAAGATGAGGTCAACATGTTTTGTTTTTGTTCTAATCAACAAGGTTTGTTTTGGAGACAAGAGGCTTACAACAGAACAGGATGGGGGTGGGAATGTACAGAGAGCTACTACAGGCCGTTTCGTTAAAGGAAAACCCACAGTTCCTCTAGAGACCCATTTATACAAAGAAACTCTCCCCTCCCACCGCTACCTCTTCCCTTTCCTGCTACTCTCAAATTTGGCTCTCCTTCCCTGACTCTGCCTAAAACAGAGTATCCGACTGGGAGATTATTAGGACTTAATCTTGGTGCCTTACTCTCTGGGCGGGGTGGGGGGGAGTTCGGATGAGTCCAGGATGGAAGCAGGCCTCCCTCTGGCCTCCTACCCATCTTATTGGGGAATTTCTGGCGGGCATAGATGCACATACACAAAACCACACACATACATGCAGCCCAAGCCAGTGATGACATCCCCATGCCTGGCTGGTTTTACATATGGGTGTGCCTGGGTCAGACTACAGGGAGGGTCTACATTCTTAGATACTGGAATACCAAACCCTGGTTGGAAACCAGGGATCATCTCAATATGGACATTTTGAGAAGGGAAAGTACTCCTGACACCCAGCAGCTAGCCTGGATATGCTTGTCAACTGGCCTAGTACTCACAGGTAGGCCCATGTGTGCTTTTGACCATAGAGTCACAGGACATTGGCATCACGTAAGGCCTCTATGTGACCATGATGGGTCCAGACAAAAAAAATGAAACCACTCCACAATCATGTGTGCATGCAGACAAAAACATGAACACTGCCCAAACCACAAAAATCACCAAATAACCTCAAGCTGGCTAATCTGAGTAACTGCTGTTTCTTTACCAATCACAGCTTTGGCCTTGCTCTAGTGTGCTCTCCTATTGGCTAGGATTGATTTAATCAGATGGCCAAGCCAACCATCAGAGACCGCTACTTCCCAACAGTTTGCAATCCAGAACAAAACTCGGCTTCATTAAGCCTTCCTCCAACCAGCATCCTCTAAATCCTTTGTAAACACCCTCTTCCTGAGGCTCCCTGTGCTGTGCCTCCTCCCTCACTACAATGAAGAAACACAACCTGTCCCCCACAAGAGTTCTCACAATCTTTCCCTGGAGGACACTGGCAATTTGGAGACAAAAGGCCAACTCCTCTGCAGACCCATTTCCAGGCAGAGACCCAAGGGAATTTTGCCTAGTCCTGTCCCTTCTGGGATGCCTTAAGCAGCTTCAGTGGAGTCTCCAAGGTCAGCATCTCAATTGGAAAAAGTCCAGGAGTCATGTCAAGTTACAGAGGTCTAACCCCACACTCAGGTTCCCACCTAACATCTTTGACATTTGCAGTGCACCCCAAAGATACTGCTGGGGGGAATGGCTAGTGTGGGTGTCCAACTTAGAAATGCACATGTAAATATTCATTTATATAACATTTGTTAACAAACCTTTCCTGACAACCACTGTATGCCATGGGACTATGTTGTCCTGGAGATAAGGAGATGTGATATAGCCTTTATAACCTGGTGGCAGACACAGACAAGACTTCAAGTACTACCGGTGCAATGCAAATGCTGGAAGTATGATGTCTGAGTTCTAATTGGAGCTTCATTGACTCTTGTGTTGTTTTATTGTCCTGTTTCTATTCTAGGCTTTGTGTGCATGCAAGAGAGAGAGAGGGGGGGAGAGGACACACCAGGGCTACTTGCCATTGTAGACTAACTCCTGATGTATGTGCCACTTTGTGTGTTTTGCTTTATGTGGGTACTAAGGAATCAAACCCTGGCCATCAGGCTTTGCAAGCAAGTGCCTTTAACTACTGAGCCATTTCCCCAGCCCCCTATTCTAGGCTTTTCTTTCACCAACCAAACCATCTCTGGTTGTATCTGCTCTGTCATTCCTAAGAACAGAATGTGGAGTGGACTTTACTCAATAGATGAAGCCTACAGTCCTTTGGCCCAATGCAGTTACACATCTCTTCCCTTTTCCTCAGTCAGGCTTTTCCTTGAAACCATTGTGTGTATGTCACACAAAGACAATGGTGTTCATCTCCCTCTTCTCTTTCCTAGGGTTGCAGCAGATGCTCCCTGACCACGTTTTCTCCTGAAGCAGTGTAGCAACTGTGGATACTCTCAGATTTGAGTCTCTGTTCTGCCACCCACTGTCTGCATGGCCTTAGACAACCACTTTCCTAGGCATTGGCCTCATTTTTAACACAAGAGGAAAAGACTAGATCATCTTTCCTCCCTTAGCCCTAACCTCTTATATATGGAAAAAATCTCTTGATGCCTCATCTGCCCATGATGTTCTCAGTCACTTGTCATCCCTAAAGTCTAGAACAGGTGCTAATAGAATCTTGGCCGAAAGGGTGCTGCACGTCTTTAATCCCACCATTTGGGAGGCAGAGGTAAGAGGGTTGCTGTGAGTTCAAGGCCAGTCTGGGGCTACAGAATGAGTTCCAGGTCAGCCTGGGCTAGAGTGAAACCCTTATTTTATTTTAAGACAGTCTCATTCTATAGCCCTGACTGGCCAGTAACTCACTATGGATACCAAGCTGGTCTCAAATTTGTGGCGGTCTTCCTGCCTCAGCCTACAAGTACCCGGATTATAAGCATGTGCCACCATATCAGGCTGGCTTGTTTTTATTTCCAGTTTGTGACTTTTTTTTTGATCTAGCAAGTAATATCTCGACCTAGGCTTCCCAGAAATTGCATCTTGTCTTATTTCCCTTCCAGTAGAGTTTGACAGCTTCAAAGTAGGGCTCCATGAAATGTGACATCCTTCAGTCCCTAAATATCTGACTTCAAACCTAGAATTTCCTACAGGAAAGCTTTACAGTAGAACTCTTATCACCCATGAGCTTTATACATTCATTCCTACCCAGTCATTTAAGTTCCCAATCCCCAGGAAACATGTGGAACGGGTCAGTGGACAACCACCATAACCCAAGACAGTTCTTGATTTAGTGCCAAGATAGCCTTTGAGAACACCTCCCTCACGCCATGTAAGCCCAAAGCCTTGTCCTTAAACCATGGCCATTTCTACATTGACCATGGCCTTGGAGAGCCATGCCCTCAACTTGCGCAGCACTGGACTGTTATCCAGATGAAAGTAAATTGAATACAGGGTCAGAATGACAATCCAGTCCCATAGTTTGCTTGGTAGGAAATGATGTGTGAAAAGCATGTCCTTCAGCAAGGAAAGGGCAAGTTGATGTGTTTCAGAGGTCCAGCTTGAGGACTTCCTTGGCCTGAACATGAGGCCCTAACCTATTTTGTTGAAAGAATATTCCAAGCAACTAGTGTGACGTTCTGGTTCTCACCCTGTGATAAGACAAGCCAATCCTCTTGTCCTTCCACTAGCTTTATACTAGTGGTACAAGAGGTAGGGTGGGGGAGGGGAGGGAGAAAAGAAACAAAAAATTGCAATTTTTTTACCTTTTTTTAAAAGGGTGGATTTTTTTTTGAGGTAGGGTCTCACTCTGGACCAGGCTGACCTGGAATTCACTATGTAGTCTCAGAGTAGCCTTGAACCCATGGCGATCCTCCTACCTCTGCCTCCCAAGTGCTGGGATTAAAGGTTTGCACCACCACGCCAGGCTCTTAAGGGTAGGTCTTACTCCAGCCCAGGTTGACCTGGAACTCTGTAGTCCCAGGCTGGTCTCAAACTCAAGGCAACCCTCCTACCTCAGCCTCCCAAGTGCTAGGATTAAAGGCTTGTGCCACTACACCTGCCTTATGCTTTGTTTTGTTTTGTTTTGTTTTCCTGAGGTAGGGTCTTGCTCTAGCCCAGTTGACCTGGAATTCACTATGTAGTCTCAGGGTGGTCTTGAACTCACAGCGATCCTACCTTTGCCTCATAGTGCCACCATGCCCGTCTTTATTATTCTTTTTATTTGTTTGCAAGCAGAGAGAGAGAGGGGAGGGGAGGGAGAGGGAGAGGGAGAGGAGAGGAGAGGAGGAGAGGAGAGGAGAGGATGGGTGCACCAGGGCCTCCCACTGCTGCAAAGGAACTCCAGATACATGGACACTGTGAACCCGCTCCTTAGGCTTTGCAGGAAAGTTCCTTAACCACTTAACCAGCTCCACCTGACTTTTTTACTTAAAAAATTTTATTTGATTTGAGAGAAGTATGGGCGTGTCAGTGCCAGGGCTCCTGCCACTGCAAATTCCAGACACATGAACCATTTTGTGTGGCTTACTAGGGAATTGAATGCAGACCATCAGGCTTTGCAAGCAAGTACCTTTAACTGCTGAGCTATTCCTCCAGCTCAATATTAAAAAAAAAAAAGGATGGAGAGCGGGGCTTTATGATGCACACTTTTTTTAAAAAAATTTATTGTCCATAATGAGTTACAACATTTAGTGGGCAAACAATGAGTTGTTATCCCCAATTCCCCACTGCCCTCCCCTCCCCCCTCCACTGGATAACCTCCTCCATGGGTTGTCTGGATCAGTCCTTGTGACAGGGGACCATGGATAGCCTAGTATTCAGCCAGGTTCTCCTGGCCATGCCTCTGGATAATCTCCCCCA
>PVHP010048786.1:0-12483 GCA_004024765.1 Zapus hudsonius
CTTATGGAGTCCTGCCTTCACTCAAACTTTCATATCCTATATGTGCAATGTAACAAGCATATCCCAAGGCCAGGTGCAGCTGGGTTGTAAGGGGTGAGTAATAGCTGGAATCTAGGTTAGGTTCCCCCCAGTCCTCTTCCTCTCCTTCCCTGAGGGATTATTAGCAACCATTACCACCACTCTAGACTGATCTATATCTGTTTTATTGTGCCTCTTTTGTCAAATACAGGGCCCAGCATTCTAGGAAGTGAGAATTCCATCACTGAACTGTCAATGCTCTGAAGGGCTTAGCATTCTGAACAACACCACAGTGATTTCTGCCCCATGATGGTGAAGGTCGTTTCTGCCCCAGAAAAAAGAGCTATTCCTCAACAACCTTATACAAATTGCATTTCAATAAAGCTTAATAACATAAACAAGGGAGCAAGCGCACATTAACTGTCAGATTGACATAAAGTGGCAATCGTCAACTCCATGTAGAGTCTGACTGTGTAATGAAATGACTGAGAACATCAGTGAGAGGTGGCAAGATGGTGACACTCCTCAGAAAAACTCTATGTTGGGAAATGTTCCTTAAGGGAGATGCTTATGTGAAAAGTTGCTATAGGAAAATATTCTAGAAGAAATACTAGAAACTTGATTTTCTTTCTTAGAGCTTTGGAGAAATCAAGAAGGAACAAAGGTTTGAAGCCACGTTTCCATTTATGTGACTCCTTTTATTCACAACCCCAGCAGCAGTTTAATGAGGGCAAGAGCACAGATCTGTTTTTTGTTTTTTTTTTTCAGTTTTGATATCTGTGTTCCTTATAACCACCCAGCACAACTTCTAAAGTCTTAGGAATTATGTTATCTATGCAGCAGAAATATCTGGCTTTATTGCTATACAGAGAAGATTAAGAGTCTGAGGCTCACCACATATGAACTTCATGACCTCATACATATATTACTTACATTTTATTTGTTCATTTTATTCTTTGGTATGTAAGAAAAATGCTATGTGTATTAAATGAGGCTGCATATATCAGGTACCTAATGCAGTGGCTGGCATAAGGGAAATTGAAATAAACCGTTGGTATATTAAGCTTAGTATAGAAACCAAGTTTCCGTGTTCTATTGTAATTAATTAATATTCTCTGCTATTACTTATTTTTTGAGAAAAAAAACCTGACTGATCAGATAAGTTCCACTACTCCTATCATCTTAAATGATATTACCAGCTACTAAAAGGACTTTCTACCTCTTCTTTTTTGCATAGTTCCTAAATTGGTTATTTAAATTCACCTGAATAAGTCCACTTAGTAAAATTAAAAATTCTAAAAATGTTCCTGTTGTTAAATTGGTTTGTTCAATCAAGTAGTTCACTAGGGTATGACTGAAAATTCAAGCTTTCGATGAGATCTGAAACTTTTACTGGCTCTCCCTAACTCACTGAGCACAAAATGCATTTCAAAGTGCCAAGACTGAAAGAGCACTTACAAGTCAGATATTCAAATCCACTAATTGTGTAACTGCTGGATTTGTTGTCCAAATAGACTAAAGAATCATTTAAGACAACTGAAATAATTAAAACCATTGATGATGGTCCTGAAACTCTAAAGTTTGGCTCAAATATGGCCTTCAAATTCAGATAAACTATAACTGGAGTTGAATTTCTGCTGTTCACTGAGTCTGAAGGGGTATCAGAAACTGGTCCACCTTTCTAACTATTTTTCTTTTGAGGTGAATGGAGAGAGCAGTCATTGCCAGATAGGTAGAAATATTATGATAATGAAATGACACTCAGTAAAATGTATACAGAACATCAGCCTTCCAGTATATACTCAGATCACAGACATGCCCTTGATGTCCAGGGCTTCCCTTAACTAGACACAAAAGAAGCTAGTGCTTTTATACCACTGTGAAATAAATATAATTCACCTAATTCACCGGGTAATTATATTTTCAAATTCTCATGTGTGTGTGTGTGTGTGTGTGTGTGTGTGTGTGTTTGTGTGTGTGTGTGTGTGTGTGTACTAGGTGATCATTATAAATTATGATTGCCTTATTTAATTGGATGAGAAGTACACATAGGAAGAAATAATATTATATTTTCAGATTTTGATTTGCAAGATTGAGCAGAAAATTCAGGCAGAAAAATTATACAGGAAGTGAGACTTTGAGACTTCATGACATGAACTAGGATGTGCTTAATAAAAATCTTCCAAAGATGTCCACATTCTAACTTTGATGCCCATGAATACACCATCTTGGATGCTCCCAGCATAATTTCTGTCACATGTGAGCATACTATCTTAGGTAGGGGGAAAGAGCTCTAGATGTGTGACTAAGTTAAGGATCTTGGAGTAGGGAGGATAGCCGGTGACATCTAGGTGAACCCACTGTAATTCCAAACTCTTGATAAGAGGTGGGCAGCTCAGGCTGGTACAGGAGATGTGATGGTGGAAGAGAGGTTGAAGTATGTGAAGAAGGAGTCGTGAGTCAAGAAACACAGGTGGCATCCAGATTTGATAGACAAGGACAAGGCAAGTATCTTGACTTTTTGACAATACATTTTTGAACTCTAGACCTGTAGAGTAATTAATTGTGTTGTTTTTTAAATTTTATTTATTCATTTTCAAGTAGAGAGATAGAGAGAGAGAGAGAGAGAGAGAGAGAGAGAGAGAGAGAGAGAGCGCACCAGGGCCACCACCTTGTGGGTCTGGCTCATGTAGGTCCTGGGGAATTGAACCCTGGGCCTTAGACATTGGAGGCAAGTGCCTTAACCACTGAGCAATCTCTCCAGCCCTAATTGTGTTGTTTATAAGTCACTATGATTGTCCCAGGAGCAATAGGATGGTGACATAATGGTAGACAACTTAAGGGAAGATTTGTGGTCTTTCTGTGAAGTCTTTCTGTGAGCCCCCTTGAATCTAAAATCACATTCTGGATCTTATTTCCCTGAAAGCCTTGCTATTATGACCCTCCACTTGGTTCCCTTGAGAGTCAGTGACCATCTGTATGCTGCTGGCATTTTACCCTATATCACTAGTCGGGAAGATGGTCTCTCCTCTCTATTATCCAATTACTTGTAATGCAAGAATAACGTTACCTACAGACATTCATTTGTTTAATATGGGTCTTTGATGTCAAGGGCATTAGCTGCTCTTTTCAATGATTGTCACATGTCACACTCCTTCTTTCTAGTGGAATGAACCAAACTTTCATATTTTCAACCACAGCTTTAAATGAAGAGGAATGAGGTGTGTGAATATGGGGCATGCACATTCAATATCAGGAACATACCTATAGATATATGCCACTTATTGATTAAGAAAGGATTAGATGGTTTATTTATAACTGTGATGATATTTAGGACTGGAGAGATTGCTCAGTGGTTAAGGCGCTCACCTATAAAACCTAACAACCTGAATTCAATTCCACAGTACTCACATAAGTACAGATGTGCAAAGGGGCACATGCATCTGGAGTTCCTTTGCAGTGGCCACAGGCTCTAGTGTGCCCATTCTCTATCTCTATCTCTCTGTGTCTATTTGTAAATAAATAAGGAAAAATGTGATATTTTTAATGCACACATTCTTAATCATTCTTGGAAGTAACAGTACATTCCTATGCTTTAGAGAAAAGTGGTTAAGTATTTAGTAAGAGTGTTGTATGTGCTTACAGAATACCTGAGAGCATTTTTTCAGAACACTGATTGTAAGGGAGGCACAGCAGATCGAAACCCTTAAGTGATAATGAAACATGCAATTAAAATAAAAACTCCATTGTAAAGGCTATAATTAGGGAAATGGTTTACAGAGGAAAATGCTATCTTTGAAAAATCTATTTTGAGACTTTTTATAGTCACTTTAAATGTAAGAGGAAACAATCATTTCAAGCATTCCTTTGTTTCCTAGTGACCATAGGTGGCATTTCCTGTTCAAAGTACTTGTTTAGAGGCTCTCTGAACTTAACAACTTCCTCCTTGAGAAGATTCTGTCTTATTGAAGAATAGAGGGAAGATACAGGCAATGAGCATTTTGGTAAAAGACTATAAAGTTATATAACTATGGATGGACTGGACCATAGGGGTTTTAAATGCTGACCCAGCATCTCCCTGTAGCACAGGTTCTCAATCCTGAATGCAGGTTAGGGGGGATCATGTGAGAAACTTGCAAAATCCGTGAACACACATTATCTGGTGCCATAAGCTGACTGAATTGGTTTGAAGATTTGCCCTGTTATGTTCTAACGTTTCTTTCCACTAGGCATTTGTACAGTTTGGCCTGTTCTGTCCCTGGTAGTTTTTCTCAATGGGATCTATTAAAGTTCTTGGAACTGTTCAAGCTCTGGCTCCCTGTCAGTGAACATGAATAAACTTTGGGCTTGTTGAATTTTATGAGGTCTAATAGTCAACATGCTACCATCCTTGCCTGCCTCCTACCGTGCATCAACAAGCAATGACCCAGTTTAAGCCTGACATCCTGAGAAGAGCACACCTGGCACTGGGACACTGGTAAATGTAAATGGTAACAATGAGACCAAGCCACGTGTTAGCAGAAAGACAGGCAGCACCTCTTCCTTGGAATAGACACGCGCTTACACTGATGAGAGCCGTGGGCAGGCTGCTTCACTCACCAAGGGAGCAGCAGCCTTTGATTTCTTCTTTGAATAAGGTTTGGTAATTGGTCTTATCTATTTATGAACACAATTTCAAAAGACAGCTCACACAAGAAGAAACACCATTGGAAAGTGTTCAAGATCCCTAGCCATTAGGGAAATGTAAATTAAAACCAATCTCAATGGTTTGCCCACTAAATAATGTAACTCATTATGGACAATAAATTTATATTTAAATTAAAAAAAAACCAATCTGAGATGCAATCATACCTCAGTCAGAATGGCTATCTTCAAGAAAGTTGACAACAAAAGCTGGTGAGGATGGGGGGAAATAGGATCTCCTATTTGCTTCCAGTACAAACTAATACAGCCATGATGGAAGTCAGTGTGGAGGTTTCTCAAAAAATGAAAAATTGGGGATTGGAGGGATGATGTCTCAGTGGTTAATACGCTTGCCTGCAAAGCCTAATGATCCCAATATGAGCATAAAGCTAGATGCAAGAAGGGGGCACATGCATCTGGATACATCTGGATACATCAGGAGTTAGTTCACAATGAATAGAGGCCCTGGTATGACTGTTCTCTCTCTCTCTCTCTTTCTCTTTCTCTCTCTCTCTTTTTATTTCTCTCTCTCTCATCTCTCTATCAATTTGCAAATAAATAAAATTGTTTTTTAAAAATGAAAAAATTGGGCTGGAGAGATGGCTCGGCGGTTGGGGCACTTGCCTCCAGTGCCTAAGGCCCCAGGTTCAATTCCCCAGGTCCCACATGGGCCGGACCCACAGGGTGGTGGTCCTGGTGTGCGCTCTCTCTCTCTCTCTCTCTCTCTCTCTCTCTCTCTCTCTCTCTCTCTCTCTCTGTATCTCTCTGCTTGAAAATGAATAAATATTTAAAAAAAAATGAAAAAATTGAACAACCATATGATCAGACTATACCACTCATGGACATATACCCTGAAGATTCCACACTCTAGTACATAGATTCCCAATTCACGTAAATTGAGGCTCCATTTACAATAGCTGAGAGTTCAAATTAGCCCAGAGACCCATCAACAGATGAATGGATAATGAAAATACACCCCATGGAATTCTATTAGTCCATATGGAAAATGAAATTTGCAAGAAAATAGGTGAATATAGAAAGAATCCTATTACATAAAGTGACCCAAACTCAGAATGACAAAACTACATGTTCTCTCTGATATGCGAGTCTAAGATTTATAATATCTATAATATATATGTATAGGAGGAAAATGTGAGTAAAACCTATAATGTCCGAATCATAACCGATAATGAGTACAAAGAGAGGAGCTGGAGGAGGGATGAGTGAGGAATGAAAGGACCCAAGTGACAAACAGCCAGAAAAGGAGAGGATATTAGGTGCAAGGAGGGGTGGGGAAGACAGGAGGTTTGGGGATAGGATGGTGGGGAGGGAGAGTCAGCAAAAATTGGTACTTGAAGGATGACAATGAGATCTCTGTGTGCAAACTTAAAAAAAATAAAAAAGTACAACAAACTCCCAACATTAAAACAAATCAAAGCAAACAAAAGGGCTTTCCCCCTTTTCTTTCTTTGCACACGCCTTCTGGACCTGTACTTGTGGATGGCGACTTCAAAAGGAAAGGCTGAGCTTCTCCTGTTGCTGGCACCATCACTGTGATATACATCTTGGTTTGGTCTGGGCCGCAGGATGAGGGACTATTGATGCTTTAGTTGGTGAGAAACCCCAATATGGGGAGGAGAAGCATCTCTCTTCTCCATATTGTCTTAAATACAATATTTCTCAAGTGATCAATGTATCTCCATGCAGGGATGAGTAGCATCTGACTCAAAGATTATGATGCATCAAAAGGGACATACATTGCAAGAAACAGAGATGTCATACCTCTTACGCTGTTTGAGTTCTTGCTATGATCTTTACCTGTCTAACAAAGACTAAATTAAGTCTGGGGGCTATGGCTCAAGGTACAGTGATTGTCTAGCATGTTTGATACTCAAATTCAATTCTTAGCATTGCATAACAGCAAAAAAATGATAAAAGGTCTTGATAAATATTATCAAAACTCAACTCCACTTCCACTAATTTTATCTTGTAACAAAATTCTTTAGAAATTCTCTATGTAGTGGGTTGAGAGGTGACATCATTTACCAGGGGATGCATCTTTGTGTTACACACTTAGAGTTACCTTTATTCCAAGAAATTTTATTAATTTTCTTACATGGCCCATACAAGCTTCTCCTCCTGGTCTTAAACTTCACCTAAGTCAAGGGGCCTGCTGTTAACAAGTATCCTAACCCAATTAGCTGGGAAGAAGAAGAATGCATTATGCAGATGTGTGGCCATTAAAAGTTACCCTGCTTTAATTGAAAGTGTGTTTTCCTTTAGATTATATAGCCTTGTTTATTGTAATACTAACTCAGAAACTGAACATAAGTATCCCTTTATTAAGTATAAGAAATTATTGATACAAACTTTCATCTGTTCTCTGGTGTGGGGTTTTGTGCATTGTGATATAGGAAAAACAGGGATGGAAGATTTTGTTCAATCTCTCTATGGAAGGGCTTTGATTTTTAGAGGAAGAACAAAGGGAAGATGAGATAACTTTAAGAGTTTGAATGTAGAAGGCCAGTTGTGATTAAACTATTTAGGCTGTTTTCCAGGTTTGCTAGGATGGTCAGATCCAGGACACACAGGTTGTAGGTTTTTGTAGTGTTTTCTCCTGCCCCAACTACATAATTACCGTATACAGGACATCCCTGTTAATTTCAAAATAGTGTATGATAAATTCATGTTCTGTAAAAACCCACAGAATGCTTGATGCTACTTGATAATATATTAATAACTACATCTAGGATAAACTTCTCTTGTTCATTCAAGTGGAGGCAACTTCAGTTGTGTTTGTGTCTTGAGCTGCTGTTAACAAAAAAAGGAAAACAAAATAGATTGACTTGAATAAGGAACATTGTTTTTTCATCCTTGGGAACAAGTATCAAGTTGGGGTGGATTGGATTGGTTTCTTGAAATACATGTGGGGACTTCTGATATCCTGAAGAGTTAGAGAAAGTATTGGCTACTCTTAATGCTGCATCTTGGTGAGTGAGCATGACACCAGGATTTTGAGATTTCAGTTTGCTATCTCAGTTCTCTAGACTTATCATCAACAATATACAAATTATTATATAATCTCTGTGATTGTTTGCTCTGTTGCGACACACAAATATTTATTTGTTGCTTTGGGGCCTTGAGCCCTGACTAGTGCCTATTAATGTGGGCTATTTTACTCCTAATTCCTATTAGTAAGTAAGAAGCTCCCAGGTGTATTGTTTGTTTAGGGTCCCATTTATGCTGCAAAGGGGCTTTGGGCACTACTTCCCCTTGGAGGAAAAACAGTGTCCTCACACCCCAGAAACCAGAAGGGTCAAAGAACCTCCTCCAGCAGGTTCTTTCCCAAGAACATCTAATCACATTCAGGAGGTCAGGACCTTCATGACTCAACTTTTATTTTGCAAAGACCACAATTCACACAATAACGGTGTATTGGAAATAAAGTTCAAACAAGATTTTCAAAAGGCACAGAAGCAGAATTGTTTCAAAGAACCTCTGGCCCAAGTCAGAATGTGGCGACCCACTCAAGGCCCCTCCCAGCTCGAGAGCTGTTCTGTTTTATGTTCCACTTTCTTTTTAAATCATGCTTTGTTTAAGTCACACTTAAGCATGTCTGCACGTTGCTGGTTGCAAGCAGTGAACTAGAGGGCTATTGATTTGGGGAATTTTAGACAGTTGAATATGTATTACTCTAAGCCCTAAACTAAGACCAGAGCCAAGAAAGGCTCTATCACTCTTACAACCCACAACCTTACCACCCAGTACTATTAAAACATACACTTCTTTATAAATTTTCCAGTATATGGTACTTTTTAATAGCAGCTAAAACTGAGCTAAGGCAGAAACTCATGAGACATTGTGCCTATTTGAATGAACTGCAGTGAAGGAAAATGCCATCAACAATTGTTACTTACTATATTAATATATTATTATTGTTGTAAAACACATCTCCTCAGAGAGAATAAGAGACAGTTTATTCTGGAGCCATACATGAGTGACTATGGCCCAAGGGACACATAGTTTCATCCAACTCTATTGTCCAATTTATTAATATTTTCTTAGAGGTTTTATAGTTAAAGAGCAAAAGAAAGTCATAAATCAAGGTAGTTGTTAAGTACACTGGGTGAAGCCTCAGGTAGGCGGTTATAGCAAAGTCAGAAAACCTCGAGCACAGGCTTCAGAGGCTATGTGATGATATTCTTAGCCCTTGGGTTGGTGGAAGCGGGAGGGCTGTGTGTACATTCTATCAAGCTCTCACCTTATTAACTGGTAGTCACCAGGATGTTAGGTCAGACACAGAGGTGAGCAGTAAATGGCTATTAAGGGGCTAAAGGTAGCTCAGGTAATCTGGCACTGATCCTCCAACATTTTATCCATCTGAGATCACAGTTCTGTCAGTCCATTCAGCCTTGTTCAATGGAGATATAGCACTTTTTTTTGGGGGGGTGACTTAGGTTTTATTATCAAGTAACAGAAAGCCCTCTGCTTATTTAAACAGAAGAGGAGAATTATTGTTTAATTATTCAGAGATTCATAGACTCATTGAATCTCTGTAGAAACTGCCAGAATCACCCCACAGTACTTGTTCCAAGAGGGTCCTCATTACTTCTGTGGCCTCTTGATGTAGCCTTTCCTAATACAGTGATCTCTAAACTGTGAAAATTTCCCAACCTCATCCTGAGCAGAAATTTTTTGATTAAAATAGGCCATAAGAAAGTGGCCTGATAATTATGTTTTAAAATAGAATTTTTCTTTTCTGAAAACCCAAGTGCAACACTGTTGGAATGTTTAATGAATATAAAGCATGGCCTTATTCCAGAGAACTTTGGATATTAAACAATTTTTTTTCTGAAAAAAGATACAACATTTGGAAGTGGTATAAATAATTTGTTTTATATAAAGTATTTTGTTTGACTAAAACCCAGATGAAATTGTCTGGGCTTTAGTCATTGCTTCAGATCAAACTGGTTTGACTTTAGGCTGGCAAAATTTAGATGACAAAATAGTATCCAAAAAGTGATTTTTTTCCCTCCATATTTACAATGTATCCACTGTGGTTTCACATGGGTTGTCTTCCCACCACAGACAGACTGCCTTCTTTAGTTAAAAGGGATGGTTTACCAAAAACACAGAATCATTTTTTTCTAACTATTCTAACTCAGTGAGAGAAAAATAGTCTTTGTACATATAAATTCAAAGAATTACTATAATCAACACATTTTGGTTCTAATTGGCTGCGCCAGGTATCCCACACAAAAACAAACTGAAATCATTAAAAGGATATGGTACTTCCACCATCAAGCTTGGACTGTAGAATTATGCTTGGTGCCAGACATTGGTCAGTTCCAAACAGACTGCCCATGTAATTATAGGAGGAGAGATGAACTGCCACATAAAATAGATATTCAGCAGAGAGCAAATGATTGAATTTACTCTTCTGGTACATTCAGAGCAAAATGGGATTACGATGTAAACTCATATCCACTTATTTGCTATTTGATAAACAAATGGATATAGCAAATTGTCCTTAAGATTTTTAGTGACAGTGAATTCCTAATTCTTCTCCCTATCAAACTTCTTTTGAAACCAGAGCATGAACCCATGTGATCTACCACGAAGGTTCATCCCTTCTCTGCTTTTGAATTTTTAACATGGGCCAAACTAATATATATATATATATATATATATATATATATATATATATATATATATATATATATATATATATATATATATATGTCAAATGATGATGATACCACAGAATTTGGATGAAAGAAATGGGTTAGTTTGTTTCTACTACTGTTATCAATACAATGTGAGAAGAGTAAAGCAAACAAGCTTTCTTTCAGCACTTGAATTCTTAAATGAAAATTTCCACCTAAGACTAAATTTCTTTTCTTGTTTCCTGCTGATCTCACTCTCCATTGGAGAAATTGGTGCTTTTTTCAGAAGGCAGTGAGAACCTCGGAGATAAACCACCCCTTGCACATCAGCCAGGACCCCAGTGAACTCACAGAGGAATCAGCAAGATGAGCAAGAGTGCTGCTTCCACAGTGAGCCTGACAACCAGCATCAGGGTGATGGAGAAAGACACTGAGGAGACTCAAACCATACCAAAGCAGAAATCCAGAAGCTGCTGAGAGCTCAACACTAAAGTAGACTTCTCACACACCCACCATGGCTCAGGGAATTTTGTGGAAGAGGGGGCAGAAATATTGTAAGAGCAAAGGTAGGTGGCAACATCCAGAGGCATTATCGCCCCCCCCCAATGACTGACGTCTGTTCTCTCAAAACATAATCCACAACCATCAATCCCACCAGCAATCCTACTGATTACCCTCAGCAGAATGGAGGCAGGGAGGAGGGAAATGTTGGTACTTATACATGATTTATCCATACAGAGTTTCTACTTTTTTTTTCTCCACTGTTTTGTGTGTTGACAATGCTATCTGGCTATGAACTCACTAAGAAATGAACCCATCATGTTTGGTTAATTTTTTTTTAATTTTAATTATATAATGAAGCTCTTTACTAATATTTTAAATCATGCTTAATTTGTTTTTGTTCTCAAACCTTGCCATTAATTTATTTATACCATTTAGGAGACTGTGTAAGACTTTCTATAGGTGAAGATTTATTTCTTCCTTTTCTATATGTATTTCTATTTTTTTCACCAGCTTTCTATAGTGTATAAAATGCCCAATTAAAAGTTAAATTGAAACTGAGAAAGAAAATAAATTTGTACTCTTTCCAGATTTCTAGGTGATAGCCCAGCCCAGCCTCTAATCACTAAATGTAGTAATAGGTGTACTTTTATTGTAGAAACCCATTATTATATGAACACATGCCTTTTAATCCATACTTTGCTGAAAATTTATTATTTTGAAATGACAGTGAATCTATATTTGGGAAAATGCTTTTTATGATTTTAAGATTATGTTACAATTTTTCTTTGTTCTTGTTTTGGTAAGTATAGACTAAAATTCTGTTCATGATCACAATGTGCATTTAAATATAGGCTCTGTTGACATTTGCTTAGAATCTCTGAAAGTAGGTTTGTAAGGGCTGGGACTTGTAACAGCTGGTGAACTCCAAAGCTTTTATCCACTGTACATCCCTCAAGAGTTTGTACCTTAGCTTGCCAAAGAATTGAACAAACTTAGATAGAGAGCATTCTCTTTTATCACACATGTTTAATCATATCAGGATAAGTCTAGAGGAGTAGGGAGTAGGGTTGGGAAGGCAGCCCACCACCACTTGGCTAGGGAGATTCACAAGGGAATTGTAAAGGTACACAGAATTACCGAAAAGTGCACAGAATCACCAAAGTGAAGAAATAACACACACACTATAGAGGAAAAAAAATATCTTCCCTCCTCCCCCCATCCCAGATCCCAACAGTGGCAAGATCAGAGATGGGGGGAGGGGGCCAGACTCACCACGTTGATCTGATCCTCTGGAAGTCAGGAACAAGGAAAAAATAACACCTTCTAAGGTTGAACTTGGATTTTTAAAGTTTTTTTTTCCTTGGAGGAAGGACCAGGAAGGAATTTTGGCAACATGGCATGAGGTCACAGTCAGAGGCCACAGCCTATCATAGGGATTTTTTGCCTCTTGATTTCTTCGAAAAATCTGGTTTGGATATTCTGGCCTCATATAAGGTGTGGTAGTTTGATTGAATGTCCCCCAATAGATTCAAAAGTGTAAAAGTTTTTCTCCAGCTTCATGACTGGCGGAAGTGTCACCTTGGCCTGGCCTTCAGCCCTAAGGTATTTCTGA
>PVHP010048787.1:0-12509 GCA_004024765.1 Zapus hudsonius
AAAAAAAAAAAAAAAAAGCTAGGCATTTATGACCGTGGCTGGCCCTTTGGTGATTTTGCTCTGGCTTGCTTTCCAATTCCAGGTCTTCAGTGCTGAGGAAGTTGTGACACAAAGAGCATTCCGCCTTGGCAGTCACCTGCCCCTTCGGTTATAACCTACATTCCCATGCCCTGTCTACGCTCGCTTTGGGACCGACCGGGCACAACCTCTAGGCCACCACGCTGGAGGTGAAAGCGATGTCCAGACTTTGGAGAACCCCCTGATGCCCCAGCCTAGCTTCTCCTCCCACTTCGGCAGGATGTCTGTCAACTCCTCCACCAACACCTCTTTTACCAACAGCTCTGTGTTCCCCTGCCTCGACTATCGGGGCACCCACCGGATGCACATGGTGGTCTACAGCCTGGTGCTGGCGGCCGGGCTGCCCCTCAACGCCCTGGCCCTGTGGGTCTTCCTGCGCGTGCTGCGCCTGCACTCGGTGGTGAGCGTGTACATGTGCAACCTGGCGGCCAGCGACCTGCTCTTCACCCTGTCGCTGCCCTTGCGCCTCTCCTACTACGCGCTGCACCACTGGCCCTTCCCGGACCTCCTGTGCCAGACGTCGGGTGCCATCTTCCAGATGAACATGTACGGCAGCTGTATCTTCCTGATGCTCATCAACCTGGACCGCTACGCGGCCATCGTGCACCCGCTGCGGCTGCGCCACCTGCGGCGGCCCCGCGTGGCGCGGCGCGTGTGCCTGGGCGTGTGGGCGCTCATCCTGCTGTTCGCCGTGCCCGCCGTGCGCGTGCACCGCCCGTCGCTCTGCCGCCACCAGAACGTCATGGTGCGCCTGTGCTTCGAGAGCTTCAGCGACGAGCTGTGGAAGAGCCGGCTGCTGCCGCTCGTGCTGCTGGCCGAGGCGCTGGGCTTCGTGCTGCCGCTGGCCGCCGTGCTCTACTCGTCGGGGCGCGTCTTCTGGACGCTGGGGCGGCCGGGCGCCACGCGGAGCCAGAGGCGGCGGAAGACCGTGCGCCTGCTGCTGGCCAACCTCGTCATCTTCCTGCTGTGCTTCGTGCCCTACAACGCCACGCTGGCCGTGTACGGGCTGCTGCGGGGGCAGCTCGTGTCCGCCAGCCAGGTGGCGCGCGAGCAGGTGCGCGGGGTGCTCATGGTGATGGTGCTGCTGGCCGGCGCCAACTGCGTGCTGGATCCCCTGGTGTACTACTTCAGCGCCGAGGGTTTCCGCAACACCCTGCGAAGCCTAGGCGCTCCCCTCCAGGCCACCGATGGGGCTAGGGGGGCGCTCACCGAACCGCCCTCCGAGTCCACCCGCAGTCAGGATCTGCTCCGACCCCCCAATCCCGGGACGCCCTTCCTTCAGCGCCCCCAAGATTCGGCCCTCTGAACGCACGCACGTGATGGCCTGGTGCAGCCACGTAAAGGGGTGCGCTTGTGGGCATTTGGACTTCCGAAGGAATCCCAACTCTTGCTCTCGTGAGGGAAAGTGTGTGAGGGAAGACCGCTGCTGGTAATTTTTAACCCCTTCCAGTGTGGGAGAAGCCATGCAATGAGCCTGCCCGCGGTTAAGAATAGCCATGGTAGGTGGACTAGAAAATGAACACGCAGAGGTAGGAGGATGGCCGTGAGCTCTAGGCCAGCCTGGAACGACAGAGTGAGTTAGGTCAGCCTGGGCTAGAGTGAAACCCTACCTCCTGGGGGGGGGGGGGAATCAGTGCTAAGGGGTAGAATCCAGGGCCTGAGCACACTGCGGGTGCTCCAGGCCTCTCTGCTGACCCGGGGACCTTCACTTTCACCTGCCTCCTCCGACATAATACAAAGCTTATTTGATAAGGCAGAACTAGTGATTTATAACAGTTTAGACGTGAGAGCCAGCATGGAGTAGGTAGAAATGGGGATGGAGACCTTGTCTCTCAAATCCTGGTTCTTGACCTCCTCTCTCCCTCCACCACTCTCAGACCCTCTTCTGTTCTGGGTCCTTAATATTCAGTCTCCTCTCCTGCCCAATCTCCACCTTCCTCCAGGGTCCTGGAATTACTGGTATGTATCACCAGTCCAGCTGTAGTCAGCCTTTTGTAGAGTTTTTGAGATCAGATCTCCCAGTGTAGCTAACCACATCCCGCTTCTCTCCTTATTCTCAAATGCCTTCTCTCTCCTTCTTGCTTCGGAATTCCTTGTCTATCTCTCTCCTTGTCTTCTTCCCCTTCATTTCTCTCTTTCTCCTCTCCTTCCCCCTCTTTAAAGGAGAACATGATTTGCACTAAAGCATCAACTCTCAAGATTTTGGTCTCAGATCCCTTTGTGCTCATAGAAACCGAGGTCCCAATGAGCTTTTGCTCATTATTTATACTATTGACACTTATCATATTAGAAATTAAGGCTAAGCTGGGCATGGTGGCGCACGCCTTTAATCCCAGCACTCGGGAGGCAGAGGTAGGAGGATTGCCGTGAGTTCGAGGCCACCCTGAGACTACATAGTGAATTCCAGGTCAGCCTGGACTAGAGCGAGACCCTACCTTGAAAAACCAAAAAAAAGAAATTAAGGCTAAACAGGTCTCCATCCTGGGTGATGGGGTCCTGAGGACCCTGGAAGTTGGGAAAGGCTGGGTTGTGTGTCCCACGGCCCCCATAACTCACAGCCTGGTCAGTGGGGGGGGGGGATTAAGGCTAAATTTTTTTTTGTTATTTTTTCGAGGTAGGATCTCACTCTAGCCCAGGCTGACCTGGAATTCACTATGTAGTCTCAGGGTGGCCTTGAACTCACAGCAATCCTTCTACCTCTGCCTCCCAAGTGCTGGGATTAAAGGCGTGCGCCACCACACCTGGCTAAAGCTAAATTTTTAAAATATGGAAACACATAAGCACACAGTCCTTTAGCTATGAGAACAGTAATGTCATCATGTGTCATAAAACCTCTGGAAATATACATTGTATACTTGTGAGTGAATGAGAGTGGTGACATCTTCCTATTATGAAAATAATTTTGAGCTGGGCGTGGTGGCGCACACCTTTAATCCCAGCACTGGGGAGGCAGAGGTAGGAGGATCACCTTGAGTTGGAGGCCACCCTGAGACTACATAGTGAATTCCAGGTCAGTCTGAGCTAGAGTGAGACCCTACCTCCGGGGGGGGGGGGGAACAAAGCAAAAAAAGAAAATAGCTTTGATCTTTTGATCTCATGGACATCTTCAAAGAGATAGTCCCTGGATCACACTTTGAGAACGGTACTTGTGCTGTATTGGAATTCAAACATAACTTCTTCCAGGGCATCATTTTTTTAAAATATATATTTTTTAAATATTTTATTTATTCATTTTCAAGCAAAGAGATACAGAGAGAGAGAAAGAGAGAGAGAGAGAGAGAGAGCGCACCAGGGCCACCACCTTGTGGGTGTGGCTTATGTGGGACCTGGGGAATTGAACCCATGGCCTTAGGCACTAGAGGCAAGTGCCTTAACCGCTGAGCCATCTCTCCAGCCCCCAGGGCATCATTTTTATGACTCTGAGAAAATTATGACTCAACAAATTAATCGTTAACTGATATTTAAGGCTTGGGGTTTTCTGTGGTGCAGGGAGGAGTTCTTGCCAGAGGGGCAGCCCCAGGGACAGACACAAATACTTGGGCAATGGTGTGGGGCATCTGGGAATGGAGAAAGGAGGTGTGTCACAGCTGTAAGAGAGGAGAGTTCAAGGAAGTAAGGGGGAGATGGTAGGACAGAAATAGTCTTGTATAAGCAAGCTAGAGGCTAGCCAGATGGTCACCTTCCCTCTTTACACAAGTAGGGGCTGGGAAGGCACTGTAGAGTTGGTACTGTGACATCTTCAGACCCTGACATTAATAAAAATTGTTATCATATGTCCCTATATATCCATATGTTGGGGAGGGTTACTGCGGGGTACACTCTGTGTGTGTGTGTGTGTGTGTGTGTGTGTGTGTGTGTGTGCGCGCGCGCGCGCGTGCGAGAGTGAGCGTGTCTAAATAGCCTTTTGTGTGACTTTATGGGAGCTCTTCAGTTGGTGATTTACAGAGGTAAAATGACCCCTGGTGGCCAAATCGCGAAACTGCCTTAAACGCCTCAGTAATAATTTTAAATTCCAGCTTTTCTTTGGTTAGGGTTAGTTACTCAAACAGCTGGATAGAACCTTGAAAGTCATTTAAGGGGCTGGAGGCTGTGGATGTAGTTCAGTTGGTAGAGCGCTTACCTAGCCTGCACAAAACCCTGGGACTGTTTCCAGTATCACATAAATCCACGTGCTTATAATCTTAGCACTTGGGAGGTGGAGGCGAAAGGGTCAGGAGTTCAAAGTCATCCTCAGCTATAATGTGTTGGAGGCCAGCCTGGGATATATGAGACATTATCACACACACACACACACACACACACACACACACACACACACAAAGTGGTGTGGAGAGATGGCTCAACGGTTAAGGTGCTTGCCTACAAAACCTAATGGCCTGAGTTTGATTCCGCAGTACACATGTAAAGACAGATGCCCAAAGTGGTGCATGCACCTGGAGTTATGTGCAGTGGCAAAAAGCCATGGTGTACCTATAGTCTCTCTCTCCTTCTCTTTATCTCCCTGCCTCACTCTGTAGTCCCAGGCTGGCCTCCAACTCATACCTCCCAAGTGCTGGGATTAAAGGCATGGGCCACCACAACTGATAACATTTTTAAAATACTTGAGTACTTAAAAATTATTTATTGGCTGGAGAGATGGCTTGGTGGTTAAGGCATTTGCCTCCAGTGCCTAAGGCCGTGGGTTCAATTCCCCAGGACCCACATAAGCCAAACCCACAAGGTGGTGGCTCTGGTACACACACACACACTCTCTCCTCTCTCTCTCTTCTCTCTCTCTCTCTCTCTCTGCTTGAAAATGAATAAATAAAATATTTTTAAAAAATTATTTATTAGCCGGGCGTGGTGGCGCACACCTTTAATCTCAGCACTCGGGAGTCAGAGGTAGGAGGATAACCGTGAGTTCAAGGCCACCCTGAGACTACACAGTGAATTCCAGGTCAGCCTGGGCTAGAGTGAGACCCTACCTCAAAAAAAATTATTTATTTGTATATGTGTGTTCCCCAGGGGTCTCTTACTGCTGCATATAAACTCCAGATGCACATCACATGCACACGCCACTTTGCATGGGTGCTGGGGAATCGAACCCAGGCTGAAAGGCTTTACAAACAAGTGCTTTTAACTGCTGAGCCATCTTCCCAGCCCCACTTAAATACTTTTATATTACTGTTATATTAATATATAAGTGAATTCCAAGGTAATTAAAACAGCATGTAGCACCTAATGTACTGTATAACTTGCTTATTTATTTATTCTAATTTTTATGTTTATTGTCTGTCTTTCCCCATCTCCATAGGTAGATTGTAAGCTCCATAGGGGCAGGGATATTTGTTTGTCTGGTTCTCTGATGTATCCACTCACATCTTGAACAGTGCCTGGACAGAGGAGATGATCAAAAGCTTCATTAAATGAATGGACAATCGGATCTTGCTGCAAAGTGGCTCTACTTGGGGTTACCGAACAGATGAACAATAACTATAATGCCAGACAGAAGATGGAGGAAGGGAAGGGAAGGTGTTGGTAGTTAATTTAGTGGCTCATGGGCAGCTCCTGAAGGTTGTCAAGTGAGGTTTGCTCACACAGACATATTTGTAGTATACAACTGTAGGGAATGAGGTGGGGTTGAGAGTCTGAAGAAGAGAGTGTGGCATGGGAGCTATTACAGTTGTTGGAGAGAAGTGTGACCTTGACCTGTCAGAGAAATAGATGGACATGGATCAGATCATCGTCAGAGAGAGAACTCTGGTGGTGAAGCTCAGAAGGACTGTTTTTGTACAGTCCAGTGTCCAAAGGAGTTCCACTATGAGAACAGAAGCAAGGAGAGGTTAAAAAGGGGCTTGCTCAGTGGTTAAGGTGCTTGCCTGCAATGCCTAAGGACCCAGGTTCGATTCCCCAGCACTCAGGTAAAGTCAGATGCACAAACTGGTACATGCATCTGGAGTTCATTTGCAGTGGCTGGAGCCCTGGCACAACAACCACTCTTCTCTCTCTCTCTCTCTCTCTCTCTCTCTTTCCCCTTGCAAATAAATAAAATAAGAGTAGGTTGAGATATTATTGCAGATAGAAGAAATGACTATAATCTAACAAGGCAGGCTGTATGTAAATATTTATAAAAAAAATTCCAGCTAGGATTGTGGTGGCACACGCCTTTAATCCCAGCATTTAGGAGACAGAGGTAGGAGGGTTACAATGAATGAGACTACATAGTGAATTCCAGGTCAGCCTGAACTAGAGTGAGACCCTACCTCGAAAAACCAAAAATAAATAAAAATTTAAAAAATTAAAATTAAAAAAGATGTGGGAAACCTAGAGTTCTCTCTCATGTTCTTTGTCTGCTTTAAGGGTTAGGAAAATCCAAAGGAGGAAGAGAAAAATCTCAGATAGGCGGCCAAGGGCAAGAGCATTAGCCAAGGAAGATCTCAAGTTCAAGGCTATCCAGCACAACTTAGTTGCAAACTTGTCTCAAAGAGAGGCTGGAATAAAAACAGGCCAGGTATGGTGGGGCATCCTTTAACCCCAGCACTCAGGAGGCAGAGGTAGGAGGATCACCATGAGTTCAAGTCCACCCTGAGACGACATAGTGAATTCCAGGTCAGCCTGGGCTAGAGCAAGACCATACCTTGAAAAAAATAAAACAACAAAGAGGGAAAGAGAGAACCTCAAACATTAAAATCCTGGTGTACAGAAAATGTACTTGCTTAGAAATACGGCCTTGTTACATTGCTCAAGCTAGCCTTGAACTGTTAATTGTTCTGCTTCAGGCTCCAGAGTATCTGGTATATGCACAATGATGTTTGCACAATGTTTCCCTGCCATAATAATACTTTGGGGGGGGGGTGTGAGTTGGAGGCCACCCTGAGGTCAGTGTGGGAGGCCACCCTGAGGTCAGTGTGGGCTAGAGCAAGACCCTACCTGGAAACCCCCTCCAAAAATAAACATAAAACTTCAGTGCTCCTTTCTTAGAGGGGAGTAGTACTGGAGGCCTTGAACATCACATACTAGGCAAAGGCTGTATCCCCAGGCCTTTTTGTTTTGTTTTGTTTGTTTTTCGAGGTAGGGTCTCACTCTAGCCCAGGCTGACCTGGAATTCACTTTGGAGTGCTGGGACTAGAGGCGTGTGCCACCACGCCTGGCTTCCTTGTTTCTTGAGACACACTCTTAAGTTTGCCCAGACTGGTCCTGAGCTCTCAATCTTCATGCCTCAGCCTTGTTTGTGCTGTGAACACAATGTGCACCAGGTCTGTCTCTTATTTAAGTACAGTGACCTCTGCATTAGGGAATAGGGCTATTCCCACTGCACAGAGGGAATGTAAGGTCACACCCCCAAAAGGGCTCTCCAATTCCTTCTCTCTCTCTCCGACTCAGCAACACCTAGCCTTGGTTTCCCTGCCTCTTCTTCCCTCCCTCCTCAAAGAAGCCACCTTTTCCTTCTTTGTGCGGGGAGGGAGGATTGTTAAGGCCAGGGAGCCCAGGCTGGCCTTGAACTCACAGCAATCCTCCTACCTCAGCACCCAGGAGAGTGGTGGGACCACGCCTAGCTATTTTACCTGAATCTGTCCTATCTTCTTCTTCTAAGGTCTTGCTTGCAAAACCTTCTGACCTGGGTTCTAATCACATGTAAACCCAGATGTACAGAGAGGTACATGCATCTGGAGTTCATTTGCAATAGCAAGAGGCCTTATCTTCCTGCTTGCAAATTAAACTATTCAAATAAATAAATCTCCTGAATTTCTCAGGAAGTGGTAGCTTGTCCTTCTTGGTGGCACACATAGGCAGGGTGCCTTAGACTTCCTGCAGTTGGCCATCACCTTCTCCGGGAGGCTGAGATGTACCCAACATCTCTAACTCAGTTGGAGGGATTGGTCCCTTGGTTCTGAAGTTCCTCAAAGACCCTCCTCTCTAGGATGGTGAGAAGAGAAGTCAGGCTATCAAAGGAGGACAGGGTGCTTTCCTGTTGCCCCAGCACCGTCCTCCAGGAAAGACCTCCAGGGTTGTTAGTGGGATCCCATGGAAGCCTCACAGGGAGGTTGGTCTTCCTTCTGCTCTCTTTCAGGAGGCCCTGGAGACAAAAGGCTGGGATAATTCTCACGGGCGGTCTGTCTGTCCTTTCCAGAGGAACTGGAAGGTGAAGTTCAAGGACTTGGGAATGGAACCTGGCTAGTGATTTCAGCTGTCCCTTCTTGTCAATGTGACTTTGGCCTGTAAACCTCTGTAAAGTGGGGCTCACAGCACCTACTTACTGGGTGGGTGTGAAGTCAAGGAGACTTGAAAGACACTTTAAAGCCCCTTACAAATGGGAGCTCTCTTTGCCATACGTGGGGCCCAGAGGCTGTGGTGGCCTCGCGTCTGGCAGGCAGTAGGGCTCCAGGTGAACGGTTGTCCATTGAGCTGGCTGGCGATGATCAGAACTAGGGCCAAGGGAGGTGGCAGGAGGCAGGCTGGGCACGTTTCCATGGTGCTGGGTCAAGTCAGCAGCCTGGGGCCTGTGACTGGCGCACTGCCCTCGGGGGACACTGCCCAGGAGGACAGAGGAGAGGAAGGCAGACAAGGGGGACAGGATGCAGAAGCAATGGTGGAGAAAGGTCGGGAAGGAGGCTGGAGAGGAAGTGAGGGCCAGGCCGGCCGGGGTGGACCCGCAGAGCCTGGGGCTCTGGGGGAAAGCTGGCACCCAGGGCCGGAGCCGCCCGTGCACCCGCCGGCCTCTCTCCATGCGGGAACCCGCTGGGCTTTGGCCCACGGGTCAGGCGTCTGGCAGTATTATGGGATGGAGAGGACTCGGGAGACAGGGAGAGTATTATGGGCTGGAGCAGCCTGAGGAGACCGGGGACTATTATGGGCTGGTGAGGCCCGGCTCCAACCGGAGGCGGGAGGAAGGGGTGCGGGGCGGGAAGGCGGGGTGGTGGTGGAAGGGAGTATTATGGGCTGGAGGCCTCCTGCGACCAGAGGCGAGAGTATTATGGGCTGGCAGGGCCTTCGGTGGCCAGAGGGGGGAGCGGCGGGGGATGGCACCGGCTGCCTGTGACGAAGGGGGGGCCAACTTGGGGGGGTGATGAGTGGGGGTGGGGAGCTTATTATGGGATAGCTCTTTGTACCTACTGCAGGACTGCTTCTCCAGAAGATATTATGGGATGTCGTGTGTGGGAGGGGGAGGGGACGGGAGATTATTATGGGATGGTGGTGCAGAATGGGGAGGGCCTGAGGAGCTCTTCCCCAACCTCCCACCCCACCCCTACTCCCTCACCATCCTGAGGTCAGCGTCCTCCCTTCTAGGGCCCAAGGGCAACACCTGAAATCCCTGTCCCTACTCAGGTACACACCCACCTATCCCTCCCCCCAGGGCACCTCCACCCATCCTAGGCTGGCATCTCTCCTGCCCAGCAGCCTGCTTGGGCTGTGGGGAGGGACTGGGAGCCCCAGGAGGATGGGTGGGGGGAAAGCCTCACCCACCTGTAAGTCCTGACCATATGCCACAGAGTGGGGGGCCTTGGCCCTTCTCCCCTCCCCCGTCCCTCCATTTCCTCTCCACCTCCCTCCACAGCCATAACCAGTAAAACAGGCGGCCAGCTATTATGGGATGGCTGCTCCCAGCAGCTCTGCAGGGAGGGGGCGGTCACCGCGGAATGTCTCTTGTGGGTGGCTATTATGGGATGGCCGCCTCTCTTTCTTGGGGGGGCGGGGGGCTATCAAGGAGGATTATTATGGGATGGACTCTGCACGGCTGGGTGGGGCTGTCCAGGGTAGGTCAAGCTCTGGGGAGGGCAGTGAGGGGGAAGGAAAGGAAGGAAGGAGGGAAAGCGCTGGGAGGGTGGGGTGAGCCCTGGAGCTAGACTGAACCCTGGGCACCTGGGTCCTTTACACATCTTGGAAAGCTCCAGAGAAGTGAGAACTCCTGGGTCTCTGTTGGGTGCCCCCCCCCCAGTAGTGCTGCTGGTGAACACTGATCCAAGCACTCCCCTCCACAGCTGAGGTAGGGGTGAGAGCTTCAGGGTGCAGTCATCGAAGAAGAGAGAGATTGAGTTGCCTTTTGGGGGAGAAATGTCATCTCTGGAGCCCCATCTGCACAGTTGCTGTAACTTTTCTTCACCCTCTAGTCTTCCCAAATTCCCTTTCCTGACAGAACACTGGCCCCACAGGACCTCTGAGCAGACTATCTGGGTTCACACAGAACAGAGGTGTGAGGAAAGGAATTACAAAATGTCTGCTAAAAACTCCAGGACAACCCCCTCAGGGTGTTATTCTAGGTTATTCTGTACCATGGGGTGGAAATAACTCTAAGGTAACTAGTTTGAGAGGCTGTCCCCATGGGTGCCTTAATTAGGAGATTATGCCACCCTTAGTCTCTGAGAGCCAATCATGCTAGTGGCGTATTTATAATTTATCTTGGAGGGTAGCATGGGACCAGAGAAGGGAGTGGGAGACACAGAAAAATGAAGACCAAGGAAGCAGCTGGGTGTGGTGGCGCACAGCTTTAATCCCAACACTTGGAAGGTAGACAGGTAGGAGGATCATTGTGAGTTCAAGGTCAGCCTAGGACTACAGAGTGAGTGGCAGGTCATCCTGTGCTAGAATGAGACCCTACCTCGAAAAAACAACAGCAACCCCTCCCAAAAAAACCAAAAACAAAAAAGCCTCTAAAAGACCCTGGAAGCAGCCAACACACCCTAGGCCTTCTCTAAAGCTCAAGAGCCGGGAGGAATTTGAACTTTCAGAACCTCCTTGAGGTTCAGGGGAAGGCGGGAAGTAAGAGAAGCCAGGCAATACATGGGCAGAACCTGCAGCAGCGGGGACAAAAGGGGGGCAGCTGACAAAGAGCAACAGCTTTTCAAATCCCAGGCGAGAGGCTATGACTACCTACTTCTGAGCTTACTGGTTTATATATCTATCTACCATCATCTGTCTGATTAGAGGTATAGTGAGAGGAGGGATCTGGGGCAGGTGGAGATATTGCATAAGGGAATTTGAGGCCCAGAGACAAGCTAGATCCCTTTAACCACCGAGACACGGCTCCAGGTCCCCTAGGGGAATGGGCATCCAGCCACCCTGTGTAGGAAGGGGAAACTCCCCTAAAAGGAGGAATACCCGTATTATGGTTGTTAGATTCTAAAAAGAACTGTTTCTCTCCATCAAAACCCTAAGCTGACAATGGTATCTTTTTATTTATTTATTTGTAAGGAGGGAGAGAGAGAGAGAGAATGGATGGGTGTGGTGCCAGGCCTTCTAGCTGCTGTGAACGAACTCCAGCTGCATGTACCACCACTTTGTGCATCTGCTTTTACATGGATACTGGGCAATCGAATCTGGGTTATTCTGGGTCATTAGGCTCTACAGGCAGTGCCTTAACCTCTGAGCCATCACTCTGGCCTGACAATGGAGTCTTAGACAGTTACCTCCTCTTTGCCTTCTGTGGAGCACAAATTTCGTGAGAACAAACATCTGGGAAGGTTTTTTTTTAAAAATATTTTTATTTATTCATTTTCAAGCAGAGAGATGAGAGAGAGAGAGAGAGAGAGAGAGAGAGAGAGAGAGAGAGGGAGAGAGAGAGCACCAGGGCCACCACCTTGTGGGTCTGGCTTATGTGGGTCCTGGGGAATTGAACCCAGGGCGTTAGGCACTGGAGGCAAGTGCCTTAACCGCTGAGCCAACTCTACAGCCCTGGGAAGGTTTGGATTAACAAATGGCGCCCCATCTCACTGTCAGAACTGAATGAGGGGATGGAGAAAATGGCTGGTCATGATGGTGAACACAGGAGAGGAGGGCCAGGGAGTTGAGGTAAATACTGGAACAACACCACGTGAAGGGGACAGTGGAGCTTCTGCAAAGACTTCAGGTCTTTGATGCTGGAGATTCTAGTCAGTCCCAAGGTGAGGGGGAGTTAAAGGCGGAATGCTAGTCCTCATACAAAGCTGGGCCGGAGAAGGTGAAGATTTTTGGTATCATCGGTAGTCCAGGAGTAAGGAGTCATTTAGCAAGCTGTTCCTTCTTCTTTTGGTTGTCTATCCCTAGCTAATAGTCCTTGGGTCTCAGAGTATGACCTGGTCAAGGCCTTTTCTCTCAGGATGATGAGTGTTAGGTTGGAACCCAGGCCCCTAAATGGAGTCCACCTGCAGGACCTCTAGGCAGCTTGTTCTTCACTCTGGTGAGACAGCCCGTGTTTTCTCTGAATAAAGCCTTTACTCCTTTCAGAGTGGTCTCCTGGTGGTCTCGGGCACTCTCAAACCTTACAGTGAGGAAGACTGGGTAGAGATGGCCTGAGGTCCTTCCTGTTCACTTCCACTCAAGAAGTGCTTTCTGGGCTGGAGAGATGGCTCAGTGGATAAGGCACTTGGCTCCAGTGCCTGAGGCTCCAGGTTCAATTCCCCAGGACCCACATAAGCCAGACCCACAAGGTGGTGGCCCTGGTGTGCTCTCTCTCTCTCTCTCTCTCTCTCTCTCTC
>PVHP010048788.1:0-12387 GCA_004024765.1 Zapus hudsonius
TTTTTTTTTTTTATTTTTTGACTTTTGAGGTAGGGTCTCTCTCTAGCCCAGGATGACCTGAAATTCACTGTAGTCTCAGGCTGGCCTCAAGCTCACAGTGATCCTCCTGCCTCTGCCTCTGGAGTACTGGGACTAAAGACGTGTGCCACCACGTCAGGCACCAAATCTTTCTTTGCTGAAGACTGGGTGAGGTGGGATGGCCTCTAGGCAGCTTTGGGAAGTGCCTCTCCTCCTTCCTCCCAGGAGACTTCCCGTCCTGCAGATAGGAGCCTCGGTTTCCCCTCTGGGAAGGCATAGCTGCTCCTAGGCCTCCCTTCCTAAAGAGGGCTCAGTCCCCTCTAGGCCCTGGGACTGAGCCAGCAGGCCGGTGAAGGCCAGAAATGGAAGGGGGGCAGAGCCACAGTGCCCTGTTGGGCTCCAGAACGGGGTGGGGTGAAGCCCTCCATCCCTGCCCCCATGCCCGGGTCTCCGTCTTCCTGGCAAGAACTCCAAGGGACAATTCCTGGAGCTGGAAAAGATGTCGCGGGTACGGGCTTTGGGTGAGGAGAGAACTGGACACTTCCAAGGACCCAGTTTGATTGAGGGCCGTGGAGCTGGGTGCACGCTCCAGGTGCTCCCGAGCTGAACCCTGAAAAATTAGAGCAGTTCTAAGTGGAGGACAGGGACATGGCGGTGCAAAGGCCCGGGGCAGGGCGAGCCTGGACCAGGCAGGCTGGTGGCTGCCCAGGACCTGGCTGTGGCCCCGGAGAGGTGGAGCCCTGGAGCCCTGAGGGCTGGGCTGTGGCAGGACCTGCGCTCACGACGCCCTCTGGCTGCCGCGGCCTCCGTGTGGGGGACAAGGGCGCTCAGCAAATGTCTAAGCCCAGCAGCTGCCGGGAACTGTCTCCAACCAGCCCGGGCACACCAGTGACTTTTGCAACCAACATGGAAGTTTGGGAACTAGGTGCCCGAGATGGAGACAATGGGCTCCATCCGGAGGCGGGCCCGAGTCGCCGGCACATGCCATTGGCCGAGACCTGTGCGGCACACACGGGCACCCTCTCTGGTTGGTCCGTGCGGTTGCCCCCGACGCCGGGGTTTCCATCTCTAGTCCTGGCACGGCTCTCAGGGACCTTTCCCTTCCTAGCGGGGCCCGGGCAGTGCCAACCGCTCAGGCATGCCAGGCCCGCCGCCCTCTGGTTTTGCAACCGTGGCATGTCCTGGCTCCTCCTGCCAGTTCCTGGAACCTGGCACAGCCAGGGGTGTCCAGGACTCACCCCTCCCCAGGTGCACCGGGCAGCCTGCCCTGCCCTGCCCGCAGCTGCGCGCGCATGTGCTGCTCGCCCCTGGGCAAGATCCTGCCCCTTCGTTCTCTTCTGCGCTGAACTGACTGGGAAATCGGGACCCCCTCGGTGGCCCCCTCCTTCCCTGGGCTGACCACTGCCCCCATCACCCACCGCCCCCATCACCCACCGCAACCACCCTAGGAACCAGAAGAGGCTCCTTGGATGGTCCTTACGGCTGGCCCCACGCATGCCCCCAGCAATGCCTGCGTCCCTCTCTGGAATTCTAACATGCAGTTTTGGGGGGTAGGAGAGACACTTGTCCCGCTTTTGCAGATAGGGAAACTGAGGTCCACCGAAGGGAAGGTATTTTCTAGCAGTCCGGTCTCATGATCCAGTTGGGTCACTTGGGCTTGCACTGGGACGCTATGGGAACCTAAATGCCATTCACAGAGACCCTCTCTTGAGACCTCCTGAGAAGGTGGCACTTCTCAGTCCCTCCCTCTGAGTGCTTCAAACTGCAGAGGGGGAGGAGGAAGCAAAATCAGCAAGAGAGACTAGGGTTAGATAACAGGTAGAACTTTCTGGGTTTGGAGTCCTGTGGAGGAACACGCTAGAATAGTATATTCCATTTCTCTCCATCTCTGGACACGTTTTGTGACCCTGAACACTGGACACAGCAAAGAAGAGCAAGGCAGGGAAACTGAGGCTGGGGATGATGTAGGCATTTGCCCAGCTGGGGAGCTGGTTCTTTTTCTGGCATCAGCTTGGCACACAGGCTGGGCTCGAAGTTCATGATAAAGCAGAGGCAGGCAGGCCCCAGCCTCCGCAGATGAAATCGAGGAAGGCCTCCCTTCAGCCTCTGTGCCCTGGAGGGCCTGTCCAGGAGCTGCCCACACATGCTGGGGCCTGTGGCAGCCAGGTGCAGCAGCATGAAGATGCCTGGCATCTTGCCTTGTGGAGGGGAAATTGAGGCACAGTGGTGCCAAGACTGTACAGTAGAGATGCGGAGTGAGTAGGTGCTGCCAAGAGTCACGTGGGAAGACACAGATCAGAACTTGGCTCAAGGCCCCTAGGCCATGACTGTGCCTCAGTTTCCCCATCTATGATCATGGCTGTCATCTGCTGACCTGGAGATGTGTCACCCACATTCCTGTGTGGGGCGTGCCTGGGGCGTCCTTGACCCCTTTGCCCTCTGACCTCCAGCCTAGGGTCGGTGGTGGCCAGCAAGCAAAGCAAATGTCCCACCCAGTGGCAGAGGGAACCTGGGAACAGCCACCAGAGGCCCATCGGCACAACCAGTGAGCCAGGCAGGACCAGAAAAGGCTAGATACTAACTCACCATCACACAGCAGTGTGGCCTGGGCAGGAGGCCTGGGCTGGTGGGGGGGCCTGGACGTGCGTGCTGTGGGGGAGGGGTGGCTGGCACTGTCATCAGGGCGGCTGGTAATGACAGGAAGTCAGTTGGTTGCCCCAGGACACAGACGTTGGCACTGATTTCCGGCAGCACTGTGGGTTATGTAAAAAGTGGGAGTGGCCACCTAGCACAGCTGCTCAGCCCCCAGGGAAACTGAGGCTTCCAGCAGGAATTTGGGAAATCGGCATGATTTCTTCACCTCTCCAGACCCATCATAGGGCTTGGAAGGATGGGCCAAGAAACCCTGCTTGGAGTCTCCAATGCCTTCCCTGCCTCTGACCTGCTCCAGACCAAGGATCCGGCTTTCAGAATGCTGGACTGAGCATGCCTGAGTGCTCTTCCCAAACTCCTACCGCAGCCCCACTGTGGGTTCAAGGCTGTCATTCTACCATGACCACGCCCCCCAGCCCTTACTGTAGGTTCTAGGCTCTACCTCTGACCACACCCCAGCCTTCTTTTTGCTTTTTAATTTTTTGCTTTGGTTTTTCGAGGTAGGGTCTCACTCTAGTCCGGGCTGATCTGGAATTCACTATGTAGTCTCAGGCTGGCCTGGAACTCATGGAGATCTTCTGAAGTCTGCCTCCCAAGTGCTTGGATAAAAGGCATGCACTATCACACCCAACCTTGCTTTTTATTTTAAGACAGGGTCTTGCTAAATTTTCCAGGCTGCCCTGGAATAGCTATCCTCCTGCCTCTGCCTCCAGAGTAGCTGGGATTGCAGGCTTGTGCTACTATCACCATTTCCCCGCTGCTCATATATGATGACGTCTGCGAAGTGTTAGACGCTTTCATTGGATACATGGGTGACCCCACACCAGGTTTACTATGTCCTAGGCTCTGTCCTGTAAGTCATCTGCACCCATAGTCTCCCATCTTAGGGCAGTGTGTCTACACCTCTTGGGGTTCATAGTACGAAGAAGCAGGCTTTGTTGACTGAAGTCACTAGGCACCAGTCCCCTCAACACTCCAGTCAGGACAGACGTGTTATGTAGTTGGTGTTAAATAATTTGCACGTGTGACATAGAATTGTCTGCAACTGCTCATTTGGTATATATTTGGTATAAAATAATTCCACATCTTGCAGGCTATGGAACACCTGGTTCCTCATTTGGGGGAGACCTGAGACTCCGAGGGTAGAGCCTGACCCAGGACCCAAACTCCCAGCTTCCTTCGGACACGCTAGGAGTGCACCCGCAGCAGAAAGAGGGGGGACCAGAGGTTTCTGTTCTTGCAGAGTACTTCTGGGGGCAGCTCACCCCAGCCTCATTAATGGGGTGATTAAGGAATGATGGACAGGGGAGTGAGCTCAGGGGTGACCAAAGGCAGGGCCAGCATTCTACAGTCCTAGGAGGCCTGGTCAAGCAGTCGGTGTGGTTCCATAGCAGCCCTGGGGACAGCGTCCCGGCCCCTCCTCATGTCTGCCCTCCTCCATTCTCTGTGGGGGAAGCCTGAAGCTAGGGAAAGATCCTTGGGAACTGTGCCACCTGGCACATTGGTGCCCAGTCACTGCTGTCCACCACTGTGACCTTGGATCAAGCCAAAACCTCAGTTTCTCTTCTGGAGAATGGGGTTTTGGGAGTTATGAATTTGGAACCAGGTGTACAATCAGCATTAAATAACTGCATTGTGGTACTCCGTCAGCACTAAATAACTGCACATCTTGGAAGCTGGAATTGTGGCTATAAACAAGATATTGAGCACAGAGATTCCAACACTAAGATGTTGTGCTTAGTACTGTCTGTGTGGGGAGTAAGGGTGTCACAGAGCAGGCGGCCCTCAGCCTGGTCACACACTGGTAACCATGGTCCAGGCTGGTGTCCATAGTGGCGAGGCTGGGGACCAGGCCTGACCACTCAAGAGGACTTCCTTCTAAAGTCACCTCCCTTTTCACACAATTCCTTAGCACTGGACTGTGGGAGAAAGATGGCAGAAGGGACACAGGCATGTGCCACATGCCCTGCATGGTTTCAGGCAACCAACGGGCCTGGTTCCTTGCTGGGACTCAGGACTCCCAGGCTGTGAAGGTGGATGTCAGTGAAGGAGACCCTTCACGGAGTGGTGGTCCTCACGGTCTTCATGGAGTGGTGGTCCTCACAGTGTTCATGGAGAGGTCCTCACGGTGTTTATGAAGTGGTGGTCCTCAAGCCCAGGGAAGACCTCTCTTCTTGGCCAGAGAAGGAAGGGGGCTTCTCCTGCAAGACTGGACTTGTGGTTATAAACAAGATGCTGAACACAGAGATTCCAACTGGCCTTAATCGCCAGTTTGTGGGAAAAGCTGAGATTCCAGATGAAGCTTTCTCCCAGGCTCTCTTGTGTCTGCATCTGTGTCTCCCTCCTCCTCTCAGCATATACCCCATTGGCTCCATGTGAAATGTGGTCTGTTTCTATGAATAAAGTTTTATTGGCACACATCCCCAGCCACCATTTGCACACCATCAATGGCTGCCATGAACAGTGAGTAGTTGCCACAGAGGCAGACTGGCTGTCAGTCCCTTTCAGGAAAAGGTTTACTGGGGCTGCAGAGATGGCTCAGCAGCTAAGGCTTTGCCAGTAAAGCAGAAGGATCCAAGTTCGATTCCCCAATACCCACATAAAGCCAGATGCACAAGGTGGTACATGTGTCTGGAGTTCATTTGTAGTGGCCCTGGCATGGCCATTCTCTCTCTCTCGCCCTCTCTCTCTCTCTGCTTCTTTCTCTCGCTCTCACTCTTTCTCAAATAAATAAAATATTTTAAAAAGAAAAGCTTTGCTGACCCTCTGGTCTAGCACACAACAAGCCGGTCATGATGTGCAGGCCTAACATCTCCCTACAGCCATCTTCCCTACCTGGGGTCCTGAGGCAGGAAGACTGCATGTTCAAGGCCTACCTGGACTACAGAGACATCGTCTCAAAGGCTGGGAGACGCGCAGCAGAGCAGGTAAAACGCTTACTGCACTCACGTAAGGACCTGAGTTGGGATCCTCAGAGCCCATGTGAGAGCAGACATGACCCAGCTCCTATGGTAGGAATTGGAGGTGCAGACAGGGGAACCCCAGAAGCCCACGAGCAGCGAGTTTGTTGAATGCAGTACAGGAGACCCAGCCTCAAACAAGGTAGAAGGTGAGGATCCCCTTCCTCGCCTCTGAGCTCCACGTGTGACCCGGGGCACCAGTGCCAGTGCTCACACATGGGAATGCAGTAAGCATCTAGGGCATCAGTAAGAGTCCGGCTCAAGCAAGAATGGGTGGAGGGGTGATGGGGACACCTGACCTTAAGCTCTGGCCACCTCATGGGTGCTACAAGGGCAGACACACTGCCCCCACCCCTCCTCCCTACACACAGAGGGGCGCAGAGCTGATGTGTGCAGGCGTGTGGTCCCTGGGAGCTCCTGACCATGGAGGGAAGGTCTAGAACAAGATCTAATGTTGGCCCCTGACTTTGGGACAGCGCGATCCTGCACTGCCCTCTAGTGGAGTGGATGGGAGACCTGGGTTTGCAGGTGGCAGGAGGAGCAAGTGTCCTCCTGAGTGGGACACCCTTAGAAACTGGAGGCCTGGCCTGGTCCCAGCACTCTGGAGCTCCAGGCCAGCCTGGGCTACAGAGGGACCCGGTCTAAACCTAGATATATCTGATTCTTCAAAACAGAAAAGTTGAGTAAAGACAGAGCAGACTCCAGCCAGGACTGTCAGCCAGCCAGCACCGAGACAGGGGGATTCCCATTAGTGTTTCGTTATGTGCTACAAGGGTGACAACAAGGTCCCAGCATCTGCTATGCCCAGGGATGGGGACACAGGTGGGGTCTCAGCTGTCCCCAACACCCCCCCAGGTGACCGCTGAGACTGAATGGGAGGGACCTGCCTAGAAGGGGGGGGGCTTCTGGATGAGATGAGCTAATTTGGAAAACCATCACAGGACACAGTCCTCGCCAAGGCCCTGGGGCAGGGTGGAGCTGGGCGATGGAGAGAGGGAGGAGGGAGGATGGGCAGGGCCTGGGCTCTGCAAGCCCTCCAGGTGGGATTCGGCCCCGTAAACTCTGGTGGCTGCTGTGGGCACTAGGGATCCTGGGGCAGAGTCCCCCAAGATGCCTTCGAGGCCTCACTGTCCTTCTCCTTGCTTTCCCAAAGAACCTGACCAAAGATGCTTGAGAGGAAGGGGTTTATTTTGGCGTTCAGACTCGAGGGGAAGCTCCATGATGGCGGGAAAACGGCGGCATGAGCAGAGGGTGGACATCACCTCCTCCACAGCACTGCACACAGCGGCAGGAAGGCGCGCCAAACACTGGCCAGGGGAAGCTGGCTAGAACGCTTATATGCTCGCCCCCAACAACACACTTCCAACAAGGTTCCAATTTCCAACCTGCCTTCAGCTGGGGATCGAGCATTCAGAACACATTAAGTTTATGGGGGACACCTGGATCAAACCACTACACCCCATCTCTCAAAGGGGACCTCATGGAGCCTACAATTAGCATACAGAAAGGCTATTCTAAATGCAGATCTGATCTCCGCAGCTCATTTCATCCTTTCAAAGAAGGGGGATTTCAGGTGTCATAAATGAGGCAGAGAGCGAGAAAGCAACTTGCCCAGAAACGCACAGCTACGGAGTGATGAGAGAGCATTCGTGTTCTCAGCCCTCTGCACACATCCAGGTAGGCAGGCAGGAACCGTGGGGGACCCGGTGGGCCCCTCACAGTCCGTAATGAGAGTCAGAAATTGATATGTGGGGGAACAGGACCCCTTGGTGGAGATAATGGTCCCATTAAGCAAAGGTCCTGGGACAGAAGCACAGGTGAGGGGCAAGTTGGGCCCATCTGGAGACCCTGCTGGACCCTTCCCCACACCCCTTCACTGCACCCCTATCCCAGCTGTGCTGACGTCAAGGACTACCCCATTACCTCCTCAAGGTGGGTGGCATGGTGCTGGCCCCACCAGCAGCCGGTAACCATCCCCAGGAAGGGTCATTAAGCACCAGGCTGGGGTGGCCGATCCCCAGCATAAGGCACTATTTATTTTTCCACTGATTTGTCTGTGGTGGGTCCCTGGGCCAGCCATGTGTGTGAGGGGGAGGGTACCAACTCCCAGACTGAGGGCCAGGATGGGCAGAAGGAAGACAAGGGTAAGAGAAGGGGATATGATGGAAAATGACATTGTCTCTGGACCCCAAAATGCCTCACTTAGCATGGCTCGAAGTACAGTCAGGACTAAGCTAGGTTCGCATCCCAGAAGACTTGAAGACAGCCTCCACCTCAGCTCCATCACCCATCAACACAGCCACCCACACCCACCCATCCATCTACCCATACACACATATATCTGTGCATCCACCCATCCACCCACCTATCGTCCACCCACTCACCCATCCATCCACCATCCATCCTTCCACCCACCCACCAGCCTTCCTTCCATCCCTCGCGGGAAGCCCCTGCATTCCCTTCTTCACGAACAGCCCAGGCCCTGGTTCTGCCCGCTGTCGGGCATGAACCCTGGTTGCCCTCTCGGCAGCCCCCCTGTGCAAGGCGGCCCCCATCTCTGGTTCCGAGGGCCCCTCCATCCCTGGCCCCCGCCCTGCCCCTCCCGCTGCCATCCTCCCGCTGGGCGCTCCGGGGAAACATTCCGTGGTTTGCTGCAGACAGGCCGGCTCCACAGAGCCTCAGATGTGGGCAGAGTGGGCGGCGGCCCGGCGGGCGCGGGTTGGGGAGACACGGCACCCCCTGGACCCTCCAGCCCAGCCCAGAGCGGGAGGTGGCGGGTGGCACAGATGGGCAGCAGGGAGGCACTTGGTGCTTGGAGGAGAGCCTCCTGCCCGAAGTCCCCCGTCCTCCTCTCCTAGGCCTCTGCTTTCACACTGTCACCTGCAGCACTTCCTCCCAGCCACCTCCTTCCCTCCTAATTCCTTCCAAGACCTGGTCCAGTTGGCACTGATCCCGTCTAGGATTCCCGCCACCCGGCCCTGAGCCCAGGCAGGGCAGGGCTGGGTCCCTCAGGATCACATAGATGTAGCAACCACGGACGTCTTTCTGGAATCCGACCACAGTCATTGTGAGGGTTACAGCGGTTCCTGAGCCGCCCACGCAGAATCCTTCAACGTGACACCTCCACAGGAGTCCCAAGGCAACTCCACCGATCACCCCTCGGAGGAAACTGAGGCACAGCTTGCTCTCTGAATGAATGAACGAGGCTATGTAGATCTGCCTAGTCCTCAGGCATGTCTGTTTTCACCTGTCATTAAAGGCTCCTCTGACCTGGAGGGATGACTCGGTGGTTAAAGGCACCTGCTTGGGAAGCCTCCTGGCCTGGGTTTGATTCCCCAGCACCCACAGGTGTCTAAAGTTTACTTTCACCTGCAAGAGGATCTGGTGTGCCCATTCTCCATTCTCTCTCTCTCTACCCCTGCAAATAAAAATATGTATTTTTTTTCGAGGTAGGGTCTCGCTCTAGCCCAGGCAGACCTGGAATTCACTCTGTAGTCTCAGGCTGGCCTCGAGCTCACAATGATCCTCCTGCCTCTGGGCAGGAGGAGCGCTGGGACTAAAGGAGTGTGCCATCACACCCTGCTAAAAATAAATATTTTAAAAAGACTGACCGTTGGGACTGGGAGGAGGTGGTGGGCTCCCAGGTAATCACTGATGCTGCTGAGTGAACCCAGGGCCTTTGCACGGAGCTACGTGCCCAAGCCCGGCTCTGGCTTTATCTCGTTTTATCTATTTATTCTTAGTTTTAAGTTTTTATTTCTTTGTAAGGGGAGAGAGAATGAGAGTGCCGGGGTCTGGTGCCACTGCAAAGCCCAGGTACATGCACCATTTTGTGCATCTGGCTTTACAAGGACACTAGGAATCCAACCTGAGTCAGCAGGCTTTGCAAGCGGGTGCCTTCAACCACTGAGCCGTCTCCCTGGCCCCTCATCTATTTATTTATATTTTAAAAAATATTTTATTTATTCATTTTTCAATCAGATATATATATATATATATATATATATATATATATATATATAGAGAGAGAGAGAGAGAGAGAGAGAGAGAGAGAGAGAGAGAGAGAGAGAACCAGGGCCACCCCCTTGTGGGTCTGGCTTATGTGGGTCCTGGGGAATCGAACCCCAGTCCCTAGGCTTTGCAAGCAAGCACCTTAACTGCTGAGCCATCTCTCCTGCCACAGACCTTTCTGTCTTGCCCACACTGCTCCACTTTCTGGAGCCTGGAGAGGGCAGGCAATGGCTGCTCTCCCTCCTCAGCCAGCTCTTCCCTCGGGACCTCTTTCTTGGCCCGACGCCTTGAGACCATCAGTCACTTCTGTGCTTCTGGTTGAACCCCGTCTCCATCACTCTTCCTGGAATCTTCCCGCTTCCTGCCAGTGCCCCACCATCTCCCAGATGCCTGGGGACCCTTCCTCGGCTGGCTTCCAGGGCTCCCACCTCTGGGGTCGAGCCCACTCCTCCTGTCCTCCGTCCTCTCGCTCTGCAGACACACGGGCCTTGCCAGCTCTCTTAACAAACGCTGTCACCTCCCAGGTCCAGGCCGCATCTCAGACCCAGCCAGGCTCCCTGTCTCCTACCATCATAAACATGTCCCTTGGGCAGATGGCTCAGTGGTTACAGGCACTTGCTCCCAAAGTGCCCAGGTAAAGCCAGATGCATAAACACTTCCTGTTTTCTGCCATTTTCATTCTCTGTAGCACCAGCCAGGACACAGTAGGCGCTCAATTAATGTTGATTCCATGAAGAACACATGTTACCCTCAAGCTCCAACTCTCTCTAGGGACCCAGGGTGTACCAGCTGTGACAACCCAGAAGACCAGGCCCCAGACCATGTCCCTGATGGGGAACCCATGGGCCAGAGAGGGTGAGCCACCTGCTTGAGGTCACACAGTGTGCTCAGGACCAGACCTGGGGTGCATGACAGGTGAGCAAGTAGCTCCTGTGCAGGTAAGGGGATTCCAGAGCATCCCAGCCACACTCCTGACCAGTGCTGCCCCAGAATCTCTTCCCTCTCCTTCTGGCCTTGCACCCTGGAAGCTTCTGGAATGATGCCCTGTCCAGGGGAGACGCAAGCCAATCCAACAACAGCCTCCACCACCTTCCCTTCGCCTTTGACTGTAGTTCAGCCATCAGTTTCAGGGGTTTCGGAGGGCACAGAGACGACCTGGGTCACACAGCAGCCAACAGGGCCTGGCACAGAACCCCACCCCAGCAAAGGACCTGCGAGTCCTCTGGCCCGGCTGGGAGAAGCCATCAAACCAGCCTGAATCCCACCCAGGGGCCTGGGCCACCTCCCCAGGTGGACAGAGCCAAAGCAACTGTTGCCTCCGCCGTGCCTCAGTTTCCCTGCTTCCCCCCACTTTGTAAATCATTTTGTCAACACTTCAGGCAGGTCTCCATGCTGGAACCCCACATGAGTACCCCAAGTGGGGGACAGGGACACTTTCCCACACCAGGTCCTCTGCCGGTTCCCCGACTCACCATCCACCACATCTTGGCCGTCATGTCGTAACATAGCTGCCATTTGACTGCAGTCTCCCCTGGCCTGCTGGACACGGGGGGCCCCGCGGCCTCCATGCTGGCTGCACGGGTGACCGAGGTACCCCAGCCGCCTCACTGGGGATGGAGGTCCAGACCCCCAGCTTCCATGAGGAGTCCCGAGGTGGTTCTCTTGGAGGAATCAGAGAGGTGGGGGGAGGCGCCCGCTGCGCCACCCCGCAGGCCACCCACAGCCACCCACCGTGCCTGCCCGCCTGCCTGCCGTGCGGGTCCCGGCAATCACAGGGACGTGGATTTGTGAATGGAGGCCCCCACCCCCGGAAGAACTGCGGCTTCCCTCCGCCCGCCCGCCCGCCCGCCTGCCAGGCTGGGGACAGCAGGGCCAGGCTCCTCCCGCCTCCAACGCCACCCACCACCCCACTGGGAGCGCAGTCCAGGCTCCAGGACAGCGGTGAGCTGGGGGACACTGGGTGACCGTGGGATTTGCTGGGGGGCACGATGTGGGGGCGCTGAGGCCCTTAGACACAGACTCCCCAGCTCGGTGCGGTGGTGCCTTTCATCACACCACTCGGGAGGCTGAGGCAGGGAGGCTGTGAGTTCGAGGCCAGCCTGGGCTAGAGTGAGACCCGACCTCCAAACAACTAAAAAGCAGAAACAGACTGCCCAGGCCGAGGGTGCGCAGCCCGGGTGAGTGGGTGGGCCTCTCGGGCTGCAAATGGGAACCAGCCGAGGGTGGGGTGCAGGCTGGAACCCCAGCCCCGAGGAGGAGGCCCGCCTGGGCTGCAGAGCAAGGCCTGCCTCTAAAGGAGTTCAATACGAGACAGCAATGCCAGGAAGGTGGCCCAGGAGGCAGGGAGGTCCCCGAGTTCAAGGCCAGCCCGCGACAGCCTCGAGTACAGGCCCAGGTGACGTCATCACGTACTAGTTGCTGCGTTGCTGGAGCCCCTCGCTGGTGGTGGTGGGAAGGGACAGGGCGAGCTAGACAGGTCACAGAGAACGTTCCAGACAAGGCTGCCTGCTGGCCGGAACGGAGAGGGGTCCCCAGGAGTCCCTCAGTCTCTGCTGCTGGGGGTGCGGGGTGCGCCGGGCATGCGCGAGGACCTCAGTGGCCCTCGTGGAGCCCAGACACTCCGCGAACACAGCTGCGGGCAGGTCTGGGTCGCGGCGTCCCTGACGGGGCCGCGGGAGGGGAGGGCGGGCAGGAGGGACAGAGAGCAGAGCGGATGGGGTGCCGAGGGACAGGTCCGCGAACAGAC
>PVHP010048789.1:0-12326 GCA_004024765.1 Zapus hudsonius
GTAGGGGACAGGATGTAAGGCAGCTCAGGAGAGCTAGAAGTAAACATCCTTTCCTGTGTGGGCAGGACAGGAAGGAAATTCCAGAGGCTCAGGAAGCCATTAAGTCTGGGATAGAATTGCAAGACCCCACCCTAGGGCTATATAAAGGGGAAGAGATTCTCTCCTTGGCCCTCCTGCCTGTTCCTTGTTCTGTGTGTGTGGTGTAGGTAATGGGTTTTTCTCTCTCTGCTTGGACCTGTGAAAGGGGAGCAGCCTCTTTTGCATCCTGAAACTTCCCCTGTATCTATAGCTACAAATAAATCCTTTCCTCCCCAAAATTGTGCCTGGTTTGAAGATTCATCCCAGCAACGTGTGGCTAAGACAGACGGCAAGACCTAGATATGTCTCCATTCATTCAACAGATATTTGAAAAATCTCCCATGTACCAACCCCTATCTAGAGGTTCCTTCCTGAAGAGACTCCAAGGAGCAAGAGGGAGAGTCAGAGACAGAGTCCAGTCAGAGAAGCTAACAGCTGACTCACCTTCCCAGTCTTGTGCATCTGGAGCAGGTGATATGGTGACAGAGATCTATGAGATGAGTCTGGTATAAACATCATTGGAGAGGACCGTCGTGGGCAAAGGCACAGAAGCAAAGGAAAGAACAGTAGTGGCCAGAGCAGAGACCATGAGGAACAGTAACCTAACTGGCCAGGAACTTCACTGGGTCTGCTTCTTTTCTCCATCCCCAAGAAGTAACAGGAATTGAAGCCCTCTGGGCCCAGAAATCAACAGACTCTACCAATTGTCCTAACATCTATGCAGTCGTTCAATAACCCGACCTAACAAAGACCCATACAGAACAGGGCTGTGTCCTTTGGCCAGTTGACATTTTATGATTCCAGAAAATGTTCTCATCTCCCCTCCTCCACCTTCCCATCATCTTTACGCAGCCCGTGTTCTCAGGCTGCAAAACTTCCAGAGAAACATGCTGGTGAGGCAGTGTTCTGCTTGGCAGTCAACACCCCTGAGCGCTGAGGCATGGAATGGAATGATTACCTCTCGCCCCACCCATTTCTTGGGACTCTGGAACCCAGAAAACACTCTCTGTTTTTGCATTAGTCATGAGCAAGTGATGTGGAGGCCAGAGGCACAGCTCCCCGCTGCACCTGCAGCGGCCTGAGGAGTTCCTCTTGGATACTTCTACCCTGATGAAGTCAGGATGCTTGATTTATGGGAAATGGTACTATTTTGATGACAGTAGTGTCTCCATTGCATCTGAAGACCAAATTGTGTCCAAAGCAGCATATGGACTCTTCTACCAGAGACAAGACACTTTCAGTGGAACTGGCTTTTTTTCCTCTTGATCAAGAAATTAAAGGTGCTTCAGCTGCCACTGGCATCCCCGGAGAAAGTGATGAAGAGAGCAATGATAATGATAATGACAGAGAGAATGAGAACTGTATGCACACTAATTAATGAAAGTCCTAGAAGCCATAAGAGAGACTTTCCTGATGGTATCTTTGCAGATGAAGTTACTCACCACATTAAAACAAAAGTCTGAGATGGAGAGTTTCAGATAACTGAATGTAAATCCTTTATCGGATTTTAACTTGTGCAGTACTTGAAGTGAAACACAATGAAAACTTTAACAGAAATTGTCTCTTAATACATTTACAGTCGTGTATTTACAAGCTAAATATATATATAGGAAATCACAAATAAATCCCTTTTAAGTTTGAAAAAAAAAGGAATTTCAGAATGAGCCAACAGGAAGCAGATCTGTCGTTGAAGAAGAGATCTTAACGTAGATGTAAGCATGGGAGTTAATAGGAGAGGCAATGAGAGAAACAGCACAACACAGAGATTATGGCCAGAAAGTAGAGAAAGGCTTGGGCCCTTAAGCATGGTTCATTGCTATTTAACATTTTTTAAATAAATATGTGACAGTATTTTTTTCATGTTCAGAAACTTATTGAACACAATTCAGATATAGTCTTCCCAGACTAACAGCTCCAAGATTTTTCTGACAGAAATTTAGATTTGTACCAAAATGGTCCACATAACAAAGGCATGGGTTCACTTGACATTTGGACATCAGACACAGCTACGGGGCACAAACGATACAAAAGCATCATCAGTCACAAAAAGCAAAATCTTCAAAGTCTTCAGGAACTTCTTTCCTTTAACATTTGGCAAAATTCAGTCCAGACAGAAAGAAAAAATACATAAGAGACGTTACATTCAAATGTCAGGTTAGGGCTGGAGAGATGATTCAATGGTTAATGCACTTGCTTACCTGTAAGACAGAAGGACTCAAGTTTGATTCCCCAGGACCCATGTAAAGCCAGATGCACAAGGTGGCCCATGAGTCTGGAGTTCATTTGCAGTGGCCAGAGGCCCTGGTGTCCCCATTCTCTCATCTGTGTCTTTCTCACTCTTGTTCTCTCAAGTAAGTAAATAAATTATTTTTTTTTAATGTCAGGTTACTTAAAATTCTGCTGAGCGTCTTCCTGAGTAGGATTGCTGGTATTCACCATGAGATTATGGGTTATGAGTTGTGAGAGCAGAAGTCGGTCACTGTGTAGAGGGGGAAATGCCTCGGGGTATTCTCACCCACCTTGGCTCTTACAATCTTTCCGGCTGAAAAATTCCCAGAGCCTTCATGAGTGTGTTTTAAATCTACTGTAGTGTTGAGCTCTTAGCAGCTTCTGGATTTGGTGCATTTTGAGTATCCTCAGTGTCTGTCTCTATCATCCTGGTGCAGGTTGTCAGGTTCTCTGAAGAAACAGCACTCTTGCTAATTCCTCTGGAGTTAGACCTTAGCCCTCGCTAATGTACAAGGAAGGGGTAGCTCATCTCCTGCCAGGGACTCAGCTATCATTTCTTGTTTTATTGGTAGAATTTGGTTTTCTTTGGTTCTCACTGCCTTCTGAAAAAGGAAAACATATTCCCCAACAGAGAGTGACATCCGCATAGGCTAAATGGGATAAGTATTGTTCATTTGGAGAGATTTGATGGGTGAGGCATCTCTTTAGGTCCAAGGATCCTGGAAGCTTCTCGTTGGAGTCCAGATTCTTGGTTTCCATGGGATTCTGACTTGGATCCCAGTTCCAGCTATGGGTTCCTTACCACTGATTGGATCTCTTAGCCCATCAAAGAGCCATTGGTGACCCACCTAGACTGGGTGCCACTATTACACAGGTGTGTACATCTTGACATGCTGGTTGCTTTTATACAGTAGCATTTGCTGCTTGCTCCCAACATCGTAGGCCAATTTCCCTTGCAGCTCATGCAGCACTTTCCAGCTCTGTAGGAGCTAACTATGGAAGGAACTGGCTTACTTCCAGACTGCAGCTGGGCTTCTCAATGTTATGTGTTGGCGGCATGTGGTGTTTTGGCAATAAGATCTTACCTTTGACTTGGGTGGGTAATCAAGTGCTTTGGCAGAAGCCTGACTTGTTTTGTGGACCTCATAGGTCTCTCCAATCAACAGCTCAATGTGGGTAGTAACCAATTTCTGTCACTGAGAGTTATAAGCCAGAGCCAAATGTTTTAGGGTTAGGGTTCATCCCACACTCTTCAGGACACTTCTTAGTACACCCTACCCCCATACTCCTTTTGGAGGGTGTTGCGGTCAGCTTTCTAGTTGCTGTGCAGAAAGAACCCAAACAAAAATGGCTTGTAGAGGAATGGGTTTATTTGGCTTACAGACTCGAGGGGAGACTCCATCCTGGCAGGGAAAACGATGGCATGAGCAGAGGGCTGGACATCACCTCTGCCACAGCACTGCAAACAGCGGCAGGAAGGTGTGCCAAATACTGGCAAGGGGAAGCTGGTTTATAACCCCATAAGCCCGCCCCAACAACACAGCTCTAGTGAGGTTGTAATTCCCTAACTGCCATCAGCTGAGGATCGATCTATCAGAACACATTCATTTGCTTGTGGGGGACACCTGGATCAAACCATGACAGAGGGTTATATCTTTTAGTCTTCTATCCCAAAGTAAGGATTATATGGTACCATTCGTTTTGGATTTAGTTTTGTATATATCTCCCTCTGCCCTCCTCCCAGTCCCTCTCTCCAAAACCTTCCATCCCTATTATCTGTTCCTTGAGTTGCATGTCATGTATGCCTGCAACTCAAGCTATTTCTGGTTAAGAACCACAGATGAGGGAGAACATGTGGCATTTGTCTTTTTGTTTGTGTGCATTTGCAGAGCACAATCTATTCAAAGTCCATCCATTTTCCTGCAGATTTCATTATGCCATTTTTCCTTACTGCTGAATAGAATTCCATTGTGTATATGGACCACATTTTTGTGGTCCATCCAATCCAGTGATGGGCATCTGGGTTGATTCCAATTCTTAGCTAATGTGAATTGATCAACAATCAACATGTTTGAGCAAATATCTCTGCAGTGAAGAGTGGAGTCTTTAGGGTAGATGCCCATTAGAGGAATAGTCAGTCAGTTGGTAGCTCTATTTTCATCTTTTTCACTAGTTTATTTCCAAAGTGGTTGTACAAGTTTGCACTCCCACCAGCAGTGAGTGAGGGTTCCTCTTTCCCTGCATCCTCTCCAACATCTATTGTCATTTGAATTTTTTTCTTTATTGTCCATAATGAGTTACATTGTTTAGTTGCCATCCTGACTGTAGTAAAGTGGAATCTTATTGTTGTATTACTTTGCATTTCTTTGTTGGTTAAGGATGTTCAACATTTTCTTCAGTGAATATTAGCCATTTGTATCTCCGCTTTTGTGAATTCCCTATTCAGTTCTCTGCCTCATTTTTTTGAGTGGATTGTTTGAATTTTTATCACTTAATTTTTAAAGTTCTTTGTATATTCTGGATTTTAGATTTCTGTCAGTGGTGTAGCTGGCAAAGAATTTCTCCCATTCTGATGGTGGTCTGTTGGCTCTGTGTATGGTATGTTTGTCTATAGAAAATATTTTTAACTTGATGAGGTCCCTCTGATTGACTGATTGCTAAATTTCCTGGGCTACTGGAGTAATGTTCAGGAAGTATTTCTCCACTTTTATATTGTGGAGAGTTCCCCCCATTTTTCTTCTAATTATTTAAGAGTTTCGGGTCTTATATTGAGGTCTTCAATGCATTTGGCATTGACTTATGTGCATGGTGAGAGAAGTGGGTCTAGCTCCATTTTTTAAGTCTTAAATATATACTTATTGTCCATAATGAGTTACATTATTCAGTGGGCAAACAATGAGTTGTTATCCCCAATTCCTCAATGCCCCCCCTCCCCATCCCCAATCAGCTGGATATCCTCCTCATGGGCCGTCTGGATCAGTCCTTGTGGCTGGGGACCCTGGATATAGCTCCATTTTTATACACATGTTTATCCAATTTGTCCAGCACCATTTGTTGAAGATGTTGCCTTTTCTTTAGTGTATGTTGTTGGCACCTTTGTCAAAGATCAAGTAGCTGTCGTTCCTTGAACTAAAGGCTAGGTCTTCAAATCTGTTCCATTTTCTGTCTATTTTTATGCCAGTAACATGCTGTTTTTTTGTTGTTTTTTTTTACTATGGCTTTGTAGTATCTCTTTAGATCAGGTGTGCTAATACCTCCAGAGATGTTTCTTTCACTGAGAATACTTTTGGATATCTGAGTCCCACTGCCATTCCATAAGAATTTTGAGATTATATTTTTTTTAATCTCTGTAAGGAATGATGCTGGGGTTTTTATTAGTATTGTATTGAATCTGTTTATTGCTTTTGGTAGAATTGCCATTTTCATAATGTCAAGTCTACTTCTCCAGGGACATGGAAGGTCTTTCCATCTTCTCACATCCTCCTCAATTTTATGTTTTCATTATATAAATCTTTCACATTCATAGTTAAGTGTTATTCCAAGGCATTTGATATGTTTGTGGCTATTAAAAATGGGACAGCCTCACTGAGTTCTTTCTCAGTATGTTTGTCTTTTTTGTATAAGAAGACTACTGATTTTTGTGTGTTAATTTTTTATCCCGTTTCTTTGCTTAGGGAATTTATCACCTTTAGAAGTTTTATAGTTGTCTTTCAGGTCACTTATGTATATAGAATCATGTAATCTGCAAATAGGGCTAGTTAACTTCTTTCTTTCCAATTTGTATCCATTTTATATCTTTCTCCCGTCTTATTGCTTCAAGGACTATATTTGAATAGTAGTGGTGAGAATGGGAACCCCTGTCTCCATCCCAATCTTAATGAGAACTCCTTGAATCTTTTTCCCAATGAGTATGATTTGGGCCTTAGGTACTTTATATATAGCCTTTATTATGTTGAGGTATAAACCCTCCATATCCAGTCTCTCCAGTGTTTTTTTTTAAATTTTATATATTTGTAAGCACAGAAAGATAGAGAGAAAAAGAGAGACAGATGAGAGAATGGGCACACCATGGACTTCAGCCACTGAGAATGAACTCCAGATGCATGTGCCTCTTTGTGCATCTGGCTTTACATGGATACTGGAGATTTGAACCCAGGCAATTAGGTTTTGCATGCAAGCGCCTTAGCTGCTGAGCCATCTCTCCAGCCCCTCTCCAGTGTTTTGATCATGAAGTAAAGCTGTGCTTTGTCGAAGGCCTTCTCTGCATCGATTAAAATGATCATGTGATTCTTGTGTTTATTTATGGGGTAAATTATGTTATTTGATTTCTGTATGTTGAGCCATCCTTGCATCCCTGGAATGATGCCTAGTTTATGGAGGTTATCGTAGTCAGCATGCTGTTGGGATGAATCTTCAAACCAGGCACAATTTTGGGGGGATAAAAGTATTTATTGAAACTACAGATTGAGGGGAAGTTCCATAACAGTGAAAGAGGCTGGCCTTCTTACACAGGTCTGAGAAGAGAGAAAAACCCCTCACCAAAAATCACACACAAAATAGCTAAGAGGCAGGAGAGCCAAAGGGAATTTCTTCTCCTTTATATAGACTTAGGATGGGGTCTTGCAACCCTATCCCAGACTTAATGGCTTCGTGAGTCTCTGGAATTTCCTTTCTGCATGGCCCACACAGGAAAGGATGTTTACATCCAGCTTCTTTGAGCTTCTTTACATCCTGCCCCCTACTGAGAGGCTGCCTTCCTGTAAACATCCTCAGAGACCTACCCAAGATAATTAAAAAGATCCAAGTTGACAACAAAACCTAACCATCACAGAGGTTGATAATACTTTTGATGTACTATTGAATTTGGGTTGCAGGGATTTTGTTTAGGATTTTTGCATCTAAATTAATCAGGGATACATGCTGTATCTCTGACTGGTTTTTGATATTAGGGGGATGCTAGGTTCATAGAAAGAGTTAGAGATCATTCTTTATTTTCTGATTGAAAATTCTTGAGAAAAAGTGGTTTCAGTTCTTCAATAAAAGTTTGGTAGAATTCGACTAAGAATCCATCAGGTTTTGGACTTTTCCTGGGAGGGAGGGTTTTGATTACATTTTCTATATCTATGGATATAATAGATTTGGGGAGCAGATTTATCTGCTCTGGATTTAGTTTTGGTAGGTGGACTATGTCTAGGAATTTATCCATTTCCTCCAGGATATTCAATTTTGTGGAATAGAGGTTTTATAAATATGTCCTGATGATTCTTCAAATTTCATTGATGTTTGTTTCCTTTCCCTTTTCATTTGAAATTTTGTTAATCTGAGAGACTCCTCCCCGACCTTTGTTTGATCAAGTTGGCCAGGGGTTTATTAATCTTGCTTATTTTTTCCCAGTACTTGCTCAATATGTACATGAGGATTTTATGATTTTGAACCAATTTTGGTTTAGCTTCATGTCAGCCACTGGAAATGAATTGATTGTTTTATCAGTTTTTTCTTAGTTTTCAATTTGTTAATCTACGCTCTGATCTTAATTATTTCTTTCTATCTGAAACACTCAGGGTTTGACTGTTCTTATTTTTTTTCAATGCCTTTAGTTGGGTGGTTAGGTTATTAATCTGAGATCCCTCTGTCTTTGTTATGAGGTTATTTAGTGCTGAAATTTTTTTCCCTTACAACTGCCTTTATTGTGTCCCATAAGTTTTGGTATTTTGTATTTTTGTTATTCAGTTCAAGATATTTCGCAAATTCCTTTTGGATTTCTTCCATGACATGCTCATTGTTCAATAGCATATTGTTCAGTCTCCAGAAGCTAATATAATTTCTGTTGTTAATTTCTAGTTTTAATGCATTGGGTTCCACTATGATCCAGGAAGTTATATCATGTTTCCTGTATTTAAAGAGACATGTTTTATGTCCTAATATGTGGTCTATGTTGGAGAAGGTTCCATGGGCTGCTGAGATGAATGTGTACTCTGTAGAATTTGGATGGAATGTTCTATAGATGTTATTAAGTCTCATTGATCTATGGTATTCTTAAGATCTATTATTTCCCTGCTGATTTTCTGCTTCGATGGTCTGTCTAGTGATGACAATGGAGTATTATTAACATCGCCTACTATGATGAAATTGGCGTTTATTTCTTTTTTTTGTCAAATAGATTTTGCTTTATGAAATGTGGTGCACCTGTATTTGGTGCATATATATTTATGATAGTAATATCTTCTTGTTGGTTTATCCTGTTGATGAGTAAGAAATGACCTTCTTTGTCCTTTTTCACTACTTTTGGTTGAAAGACTACTTTGTCAGCTATTTGTATAGTCACATCTGCTTGTTTTTCATTTCCATTTTCTTGGATAATTATTTTCCATCTTTGATCTCTGAGGATGTATCTATCTTTAATGTGAAGAATCCATTTTATAAAGCAGACTCCATTTTGTAAAGCAGACTCCATTTTTAGACTTACTTCCCCCTCCCTAAAGAATGTCTGGTCACAAAGACCAGGAAGTTAAAAAAAAAAAGACACCAAATAAGGAAGCATATGGCTGTCCTGGAATGTGGGCTGGCCCTGGGATGTGGCTCCAAGGAAATAACCAATCAAGAGGCATACAGATACAGGAAAGGAGCCAATAGAAATACCACACACCCTATGACCTGAGCTGTATTATAATTAGATAGTGTCTGTCTATAAATACCCTGCTCCTTTGTTCTTCAGGGCTCCATCTTGCCTGGACATTCATCTGCCTGCTTGTGGAGCCCAACTGCACAGCTGAAGAATAAAATCCTCTTGCTTTTGCATCTGCTGCTGTGGTTATTGGAGTTTTGGGGTATGCTCTCCTGAGAGAGGCCTTGGGGGTCTTTCAAATGGTGAGGTAAGTTTCTCGAAGGCAGCAGATTGAAGGGTCCGTTTTTCTGATCTCCCCTGTTAAATTGTGTCTTTTGATAGGAGAGTTGAGTTATTAATATTCAAAGTTATAACTGTGATGTTTGATTGAATTCCTACCATGCTGGAGAGTTTATGGAGATTCATGCATCATTCATTTTCATGTCTGTTACAGTTTTTGGTATTGTGTTCATACTCTTGTAGGTTCTTGAGGTTGGTTGCTTGACTCTTCTCTGTAAATTTGGCTTTGTGTTCATATAATTATAGAGCTGACTTTTTTTAATTGTCCATAATGAGTTACATTGTTTAGTGGGCCAACAATGAGTTGTTATCCCCAATTCCTCTTTGCCCCCCCATCCCCAGTCACCTGGATATCCTCTTCCATGGGTCGTCTGTATCAGTCTGTGGTAGGGGAGAGCTGACTTTTAAAAATTGTATCTTTATTATCCATAATTAGATATATTGCTTGAGCAAATCTTATTATGGAACCCCCATTTCCCTCCTTCCTGTCCTCAATCTACTGGGGATCCTCCTCAGTGGGCATACTGGATCAGTCCATGGGATAAGGGGTTATGAATTTCTCTAGAGGTAGCCAGTTACCCCCAACCCTTTGTGTGTTGCTGCTGAGGGGGGCCATGTCTATGGATATTCTCCCCCACCATGGCTCTTACATTCTTTCTGCCCCCTCTTCCATAGATTTGGCTTTTATCATGTAAAGTTTTCTTTTCTCCATCTATTATGAAGGATACTTTTGTTGGGTAATTTGGGTTGGAAGCCATGGTTTTTAGACTTTGAAGTGCTCCATTCCACATCCTTCTGGCTTTCATGGCTTCCACTGAAAAATCTGAGGTAACTCAGATGGGTTGCCTTTTTATGTAATGAGTTCTTTTTTTTTTCTTGCTGCTTTTAGTACTCTTTCTTTGTTTTCATTGTTTAGAGTTTAACATAACACGTGCCATAGAGAGTTCTTCTTTGTTCATGTCTGTTTAGTGTTCTTTGAGCTTCTTCTATCCAGATGGGCCTCTCTTTTGCAAGATTAGGAAAATATTCAATTTTTTTTTCTGTTTTTCAATAATTTTTGAATGTGTTCTCTATGTTGTTAGTCTGGATTTCTTCCCCTTCTGACATCCCCATGATCCAGGTGTTTGTTTGCTTTAGCATACTCCCAAATTCCTTCATAATCTGCATGATTTTTTAAACTTTCCAAAGTTTTTGGACTCCTGATCAATTTCTTCTGTCTTGTCCTCCAGATCTGAGGTGCTATCCTCCACATGATTAACTGTTACAGAGGGTTTCTAGAGAGGCTTTTAATAGTTCTATTTGATTTTTGTTTTCTGTTACATTTTTTGGCATCATATCCTTTTGTTGAGTTCCAATTTCAGATTGAGGTTTGATTTTCGTGATGTTTCTTTGAATTCATTTTTGGATTTGTTCATCTCTTCATTAAATGTAATCAGTTGGTTATTGAGATCCTCTAATTCTTGGCTTGTCCTCAATTCAATAAATATCTTTCTTTTGTGATCTCTCTGGCTTTTCTCAATTAAGTTAAGCTTAACAATGAAGGTTGTGAGCTGTGATAAGTGATTCTGTTCTATTTCATTTATGCGATGGTTGATTTTTGCTTCCAACTCAGCCATTTTCTTAGTCAGTATCTCCTTGGAATTATGACCTCAGCCTATTTTGCTCTCATCTTGGGATTATATTCCTGTTGCCTCCTCTATATTTTCATTGTTGACTTCCATTTCCATTGCGGGACTAGGCTGTCTTGGTGGAGACCTCTCAGCTTGTTGTATTGTGTCCTTAACACATTGAAGTCTACCCATCTTGGGATAAGTCTCTTTTCTTAAGGAGAAAGCAAATAGTGGCCCTTGTAGGATCCTCAGTGTGTGATTGCTCTATTTTGGGTTTGGACCAGATTGAAATAGACTGGCTTTATGTCCCAGATATTCAGGTTGTGGAGGAAGCAAATCCACCAGCAGTTCTGGGCTGGATGCTGATACAAAAGCAGCTTTGGAGGTTGGAAATTTCTGACTGTAAATCACCATGTGTCTGGCCTTTGGGGACCAGGGGTTTCAGGAGCAGTACCACTAGCCTCTGCTCCCCCACTGTTCCCCAGCTGCATGATTTGTGGAAGTCACATTGGTACCCACATGGCAGGTGCCTGCCAGATACACCTGTGCTCATGAATTGGGGCAGGAGCAAGGCACCAGGGGGTACCGGTAGAAAGATGGGGGAAGGGAGGAAAGTGGTGAGGGTGGACCACCAGTTTGCAGTGACTGATGTGAGGGCTTTGTCTGCAGAGTCTGCGGATGGTGAGGCTTGGCATCAAGGTTAGCAGAGGCACCTTGTGCAGTGGATCAGAGGCAGGTAACTGGGGCTGTGGTGAGGGTGGTGGTAGGGATCCGCTGTGCCCGGTGGTGCACAGCAGATGGAGTAAGGCTCACAGAGTGGAGATCCTCCCAGTGCATAGCAGATGGGGGTTTCCACATGCAGCAAATGGCACGGGCAGCTGTGCATGTGGCTGGGACTCTGCAGGTGGGCAGCAGTGCATGGCAGATGGGGACACAAGCTGGATCGTGCTCCAGGCTCAGGCCTGCTGGGCTTGGTGTAGATGCAGGGACCTGCCGGTGCCAAGTTTGGTGGTGGAAGATGACCTCGGGTAACAGTGTTGGCCTTGGCTTCTATAATGTGTCCACTGGCTCAGTGGGTTATCACTCATTTGAGTCTGTGTGTTCTGGATGAAGCACTACGCTGCCTGGCTGAGCTCCACTGGCTGAGTTAAGTGGGTCTTAGCCTGCCCCAGCAGTTATGCCCAAGAGTGTAGGAATTGGCAGATTCCTGAAAGTGCAGCCCTGCCCCCACCCAGTGGAAGTTCCGTAAAATCTATTAGATCTGTAGCCCCAGAATTCTTGTCTAGATTTCACCCCTCTGGGTCCGTGGGTTACTTAGGGGGTTGCAGCGCGCATCAACTCCCCGTTCACCCATGGGAGCTGGGTGAGCAGTGGCTTGGAACAGCCGTGAGCCCAACGAGAGATGAGACTCTCGGGAGAACGCGGCAGTGGGCAGTTCTCATTTTATTGTATCAATAGCAGTTGCTTATATAGAGAAAAGTCAGAGGTAGAAGCATAGGAAGCAA
>PVHP010048790.1:0-12397 GCA_004024765.1 Zapus hudsonius
ACCCATGGAGGAGGTTAGCCAGTGGAGGGGGGAGGGGAGGGCAGCGGGGAATTGGGGATAACAACTCATTGTTTTCCCACTAAATGTTGTAACTCATTATGGACAATAAATTTTAAAAAATGTACTCTTAAAAAAAAAGAAAATCCTTGAAAGTATTAAACTACTCCAAAAGGAAGAGCTGTGTAGGATTATAGGTATGGAAAATAGTGTTGTTTCATTATGCATTCCTGTGGAAACTGGTCTACTGTAACATCAGTTCTAAGGGGAAACAGTATTTATAAGACCCTGTCCAAACAGGAAGATGGTAATTTACAAGAAGCTCTTAATTGGAGTCATTCAGAAAGTAAGAAGAATACAATTGGTAATTTCTTCTCATACATACCCAATGTGTCTCAAAATCACATTTTTTTCCTCTCAGTTTTCTTACACTGCCTTGGTAAGCTCCCACTTTTCTTCAGAGCTGGAACATTCATGATTATTTGCTCAGCAAATATTCACTCCCTTCCCCTTCCCACTATGAGAGAAGAAGCCCAAGCCCACTGATGTTGAACTGTGCTTTGCAACTTGTTTGGGACAATGGACTCCTAACAGATGGGACAGATACACGATATTTAAATTTGTTTATGTGTCCTACTGTGCTCCAGTGTGTTATAAGAGTTTGCCCCCACTATCTACTGCTCCATCAACAGAAACCCCAAGCCATGCACTCGGGCACAGAACCACCCTGCTGAGCCCAGCCACTTTCAGCCTGATTATCCATGGTGACAGAGCCATGTGCTGTGAGTCACTGGATATTTGATGGTCTGTCCCTAGCCTATGTGTCTCTTTGTCCTTCACCTATTTTAGAATAAAAACAGTGCTTTCTCGACCACACAGAGGAAGAAGAAAAGATTGTTTTTATTCCTACATGGATGGTCCTTGAATCATCATATCTGTAATATAACTACCATTTATTTATTCTGCAACAGATGCCAAGTTGAATACTTTATAAGTCTGAACATATTTAATCCTCTATTAAGTCCAAGAAGTCAGAATAAATTTGATAGAGAAGAAAACAGAGGCTCACCTTAGAGCACCCACTGACACTGGCAGAGTTCATGAAAAAGATGCCAGAGCTTGGATTAAACTAGCCAGGTTTAGGCAAATTCTGATCATTATTGAGCAACCTAGGAAGTGAACCAATCTTAAGATGAAATGCCCCTCTTTATTGTCACACATTTGCAAAGGTTAGAAGCACTCTAATTTTGAACATTGGCCAGAATAGCAGAGACATGTCTCATAACTTGCAGGTGAGGTTGCAAATTGGTGCTGGTACTTGAAAAGCAGGCGGGCAGTATTTGTCAAGAACATGAATATTGCATTTCTGCAAGCCAGTGAGCCCACTTCTCAGGACCCAATTAGAGACACAACTGAAGGGTCATATAAAAAACTGTTCTTAAAGACATTGTTTATCACAGTAAAGACCTAGAATTCACAGAAATGTAAAACAGCTTCAGAATGGCTAAGTAATTGGTATCACCACAGAATGGGACAATATAAAGACATTAAATTTTTTGACTTTAGGGCTAAAGAGATTTCTCAGTGGTTAAGGAAGTTGCCTGCAAAGCCTAATGACCCAGGTTGGAATTCCCAGTGCCCACATAAAGCCAGATGCACAAAGTGGTGCATGCATCTGGACTTTGCAGTGGCTAGAGGCCCTGAAGCACCCATTCATTCTCTCTCACTGTCTTTTTCTCTCTATCTCTCTCTGCTTGCAAATAAATATATTTTTTAAATCTTACTCTAATATTCATGACATCATAGCAAATGTCATTTCTTATATAAGACTTATATCATAATAGACCCATCACCATGCTGTCATGGCTCAGGGAACCATGCAGAAGAGGGGGTGGAAAGATCGTGAGAGCCGTGGTGGGGGAGATTATCCAGAGGCATGGCCAGGAGAACCTGGCTGAATACTAGGCTGTCCATGGTCCCCTGTCACAAGGACTGATCCAGATGACCCATGGAGGAGGTTATCCAGTGGAGGGGGGAGGGGAGGGCAGCGGGGAATTGGGGATAACAACTCATTGTTTGCCCACTAAATGTTGTAACTCCTTATGGACAATAAAAAAAAAAAACGTGTTGTCATGGATAATGGAGGAGGGCAAAAAAATAATATCAAAATAGAAGGGGGACTAGTTAAAAAGAAGAAGGGGTTCAGTGGAAAAGAGAGGGGAAAAAAGGAAAAGAAAAGAAAAGAGAGGGGACAAAGTAGGGTGGTGGGAGGGGCTTATGACCAAGGTATATTGTGTATATGTATAGAGGTTGTCAATAAATTCATTAAAATTTTTAAAAATCTTACTCTAAGGATATGAGGAAAAGCTTGCAATAACTCTTAATGAAAAATATCAGGATATAAAAAATAAATATAGAATGCAACTCCAGTATAGAAACAAAGATGAGAGAGAGAGAGAGAGAGAGAGAGAGAGAGAGAGAGAGAGAGAGAGAGAGAGAGAGAAATACCATAAAAATAATAATAGTAACACAGGATTTTGTCGGGCCCTAGCCTAACTGATTTAACCTTAATATAAGTTTTAGAACATGGAGTAGCCAATAAGCTTTGTTCCTGCTTGCTGAGTTACGGTTTACTGACAATAAAACTGCTTCCTGGAAATGATGTAACAAACTACCCTGCTGATCGGCTGTAAAACAATGTGCCCACTCTGGTCTGCTGTGCTCTGCTGATTGGCTCCTGCCAAAAAGTTTAAATTCTATTGCTTGAGAGGAATATGCTGAACAATGCAGCCTCTGGTTATAAAAGGGCTTCTGATGACCAACAAAACGAGATCTGCCTGACAGTTCTCCCGGTTGCGTGTGTTTTGTCCGACCATCGCCTCACCTCTCCCAGATGGAGCCCTTTCTCCTGCTGGCGGGGGGAGACTTGGGCTGTCTGCAGGGGGCCAGGGGTCCATGACCCCCACAGGATTTCTGTATGATTATAGTTTTGTGGGACTTTTGTCTTTTGTCCTCTTCCAATTTTATTATGGAGTCAAGCATTACTTATATAAGCAGAGAAACATACTAGAGGTGATTTATTTAAAAACAGCCATTTTTATACCTATAGAGTATAAGCCTTAGAAGGACAGAAGCCCTGATCTGCTCCATTCACTGACAAATGGATGGCAGAATGGGAAGAATGGTGCCTAACTCCTAAAATTTGATGGATGAATAGATTTACATTTCATTCAGCACAATATAAATCTATTATGTATGTATATTATTAGTTAGCTTATTGCCATAATGAAATGCCTGAAATAACCAATTAACAAAGAGAAAAGGGTTATTTTGATGGCTCATAGTTTTTGGATTCTAGTCCATGAGCCATTGACAGCATGTCAGAATGGAAGCAGGTATAGGAATAAATCTATTCCACTTCTTAACCTGCAAGCAAAAATGAGGAAGAGAAAGGAGCCCCCGACCCCTTCAAGGGTGTACCACTAATGGCCTGAGGACCTTCTACTCTCCTCCACCTCCTAATAACACCCTAATGTTCACCTGTTACGGGGAGCAAAGTTTTACTGCTGTATCTGTGCATGGAGAGGTCACTCCACATCCAAACTGTGGAGGGTTTAAGTTATTTGGGGTTTATGGGGGGTCCATGTGTATGTCCATGTGATGTGCATGCATGTGTATACATGACGATGCACATGCATGTGGGTGGGGTGTGCACTTGTGTGGATGTGTGGAGGCCGTAGGTTGATGCCAGGTCTCTTCCTCAGTTGTTCTCTATTTGTTGAGGCAAGGTCTCACAGAAGCACAGGGTTTGCTGATTCAGCTAGTCTAGCTTGCCCCAAGGATCCCTGGTCTCCATCCTCCCTCCCTACCCTCACTCTCTGGGATTATAGGCATTCCATGGGTGCTGAGAATCTGAACTCAGGTCCCTTACATGGCAAGCTCTAGGCTGAGCCATCCTCCCCAGCCCTGTGTCGCTTAAACAACCACCCTCCAAACATCAACCATTTTAACAGGCTTGTGCATTCTGTGAGGCAGTACTTTAGGAAAGACACAGTAGCATGGCCTCTGCAGTTCATGATGCCTGGCACCTTTGCTGGGGAAACGTGTTTATTTCTTTGTTCTGGCCACCATAATAAAATAGCTGCACCTGGGCTAGAGAGATGGCTCAGCGGTTAAGGCAACTTGCCTCCAGTGCCTAAGGCCCTGGGTTCAATTCCCCAGGACCCACATATGCCAGACCCACAAAGTGGTGGCCCTGGTGCTCTCTATCTCTCTCTCTCTTTCTCTCTCTCTCTCTCTCTGTATTTCTCTGCTTGAAAATGAATAAATAAAATATTTTAAAAAATAAAAAATAGCTGCACCTGCTGAGTGTCTTAAATTGCAGAACTGTATTTTTTCACCATTCTGGAGACTGCAAAGTCCATGATCAAAGTGCCAACTGGTCTGCTTCTGGTAGGTGTTCTCTTCATTCCCTGGTTGACAGATGTCCATTTCTTGCTGGGTCTTCATTGAGCAAAGAGAGACCAAGCAAGCTTTCATCTTTATCATCTTATAAAGATGCCAACTTAGGAATGAGATGTAGCTCAGTTGGTAGAGTGATTGTCCAGCATGCACAAAGCCCTGGGTTTGATCCCCAGGGCTACATAAACTTGGATTGAGGGTGCATGTGTGTAATACCAGTACTCAGGAAGTGGAGACAGGAGGATCAGAAATTCAATGCCAGGGCTGGAGAGATAGCTCCTGAAAGCTTAAGGACCCAAGTTTAAGTCCCAAGTACCCATGTAAAGCCAGATGCACAAAGTGGTGCATGCATCTGCAATTTGTTTGCAGTGATTAGAGGCCCTGGCATCCCATTATCTCCCTCCCTCTCTCTCTCTCTCTCTCTCTCTCTCTCTCTCTCTCTCTCTCTCTCCTTGCAAATAAATAAATAAAAATATTTTTTTAAAGTTCAAGGCCATCCTTGGCAACATAGGGAGTGAGAGACCAGCCTCGGCTAGAGACCTTTTCTCAAAAAATAATAAAAAAATAACAAAATTAATAAAGGTACCCTCCTTTCAAACCACTGCCCACCCTCATTACCTCATTCTCAGAGGTCTGGTTTCTCGCATCATCATTTTGGGGGCTAGGGCTGCAATGTGACCTTGATAACCTGCAGATGGAAATGCCTCAGAAGGTTATGAAGAAGCTTTAAAGATCTGGAGGCATCTTTCTTCTTCTGGATAGAGCTGCAGGCTTGAATCTGGCACAAGTGAGAGGCTGACCTTCCTCTGCTGAGCTGCCAATACCTTGGAGATGTGTTATTGCAGCACACCCTACCTTATTCTGGAAAAATACAGTGATTTTCAGATATATAATTTCAAGCATTGACTTATACCCCGACTTACCTTGTCTTCTTGTCTCCCACAGGCTGGAGGCCAGCCTGGAATATGCCTTTATCATCCATCATGGGCCATCTGGAAGCTGAGCTTCGGCTCCGTCATAAGGTACACATGGCTGGCACCAGTGTGCCCACCCACCATACCATTTACAAGGATGGATAGATTACAGAATCCATCTGAGCTTCAGTTTTCTTGGGATTGTGGTGAGGATTAAATGTACCTATTAACATGTCTGTCTTTCTTCATACAAGCTCAAACCTCTGGATCTGAAGGCCAGGACCCTGTCAGCTGTGCACCACTCTTGAAAAGCCGGGTGAGCACATCCGGAGAAGATTTAGAGTCATCTGGGTGCCAGTCCTGTTGAGCAGCAAAGGACAAAGGAGGGTCTTATGAATGCCGTAGGTGAGCAGACAGGAGAAAGAGCTCCTGTCTGTGTATTAAATACCTACATATTCATGGTCAGTGGACTTCTCTGAGAACAGAGAAGACAGAGGACTTGAGGTTGGCTCATTGTAATAAAAGAAACTGCTGGTAAAACAAGGGCAGGCAGAGATGAGAGATGGAAACAGGAGCTCAGATCACCCTGGGCAGAAGGGTTGAGACACAAACCCACAGCGCTGCTCAATGCTGGTCCTTTGCACAGGGCCACACCCACTCCAAGGTGCGCTCCCATGGGACAGGCTGCTCGGGAAACTGCTGTCACAGTGACTTTGGAAGCTCTGAGTATGATGGCCAGCACTGTATGGTTTCTGCAGCCCTGAGTCACCCCAGAGATTAAGCCCCAGGGGACAGGAGAGGGGAGGGGAGGCAGGGAAAGGAAAACACCACAATTTCATCTTCTTTGCCATCACTCATATTTGATGAATGTCTGAAAAATTTCTCTTTGGCTTCTACTTTCAAAGCCGTTTAATTTTTATTGTTGATCGTGAACAGTGAAATGGGGCAATTTCCTGTTTCTCAGCTCCAACCTCCCCCCAACCTGGTGCTGCTGAGGAATTTGGGTTTAAACTGCCAGAAAGGAACATTTAAATTCTATAAATTAGCTTCACGAAAGATGTTTAAGCCTTTATGAAAACATTCCCGTTTTATACTCAGCTTTATAAAATCTTAATATAAAAAAAAGAAAGAAAATGATCCCAAAGTTGCATGTAAAACTAGGCTGGAGAGAGAGAGAGAGAGAGAGAGAGAGAGAGAGAGAGAGAGAGAGAGAGAGAGAGAGAGAGAGAGAGAAAGAGAGATCTGCCAAGGGCAAAGAGAGTTTGAAACTCAATATTAGACAGTCACCCAGCAGATGGGAAGGTCATTTATCAGTGACAAAGGGAAGATCCATGAAGGCTCTCCCAAGCTAAATCCATCACCTGGGAAGCAGCTAGCAGTATTAACTCAGGTATACACACATCGACGCCATCTGAATGGGAATCCCATGGGCCCCAGCCCAGGTACCCCGGAGAGATAATGCGCTATAAAGCAGAATTTGGCTTCAGAGAAGACCTGGATTCAAGTCCCAGTGAAGTTATCAATCTGCTAGGTTCCTTGAACAACGGATTGAACTCCAGCCTCAGGTTCTTTCTTTGAAGACTCACTGATGGTCAGTGAAAGCTACTGTTGACTCTTTCATTTTTGGACAAACAGGGTACATGGAACAAAACCACAAAGAATATATATATTCAAATAAGTATGACTTTGGACACACATCACTGTCACACAAAAAAACAGAGTTCCCATGAATGAAAACAGGCTTTCTATGGCTCTGGGGAAGAGGTTGGTCACAGCCAGAAAGAAAGAAAAGGGCTGAGGATATAGCTCAGTGGTAGAATGCTTACCAAGCATTCACAAGGTCTTGGGTTCCATCTCCAGCAACACACAGCAAAACAAAACATAATTAGTTTGGGCTTGTGGTTCTGTGGATGCATGTATAAGAATAATTTGGGTGGTGTTCAGCCTGTTCTTGTAATCCCAGAATTCAAAAGTATGTGAGCCCAGGTAGGCAGACCTTATGCCATTGGTATTAAGTGCAAGCTTTGTACAAATATATACATACACACACACACATATATATATGTGTGTGTGTGTGTGTGTGTGTTGCCTAGTCCTTTCTGTGTGCAAATTTATCAGGCTGTATTTGCTTCTTTCCAGTGTTTTGTTTTGTTTTTAAATTTATAGCAGTGAATATAGATTTAATTCATCTTTTAATTTTCTAAAGTTTCATGGAGAATTCACTTTCAGTTTAGCTTCTTTAAGGAAGGGGGAAAAAAGCAGTTGCTGCCAATAATTCCACATTGCATTTTGTATTTTCTACTTATCACTGAATATGAATAACTTGGTCATCTAGAATTTACAGGCCCATTGGGACACAGCCAATCTTAAGCCAGCACTCAACCAGTCTTAATTGTGAATCACTGCTTCTGCCTAAGTTTGGTGTAATTGGAGGTTCTGAGTGGGTCTCAGGACCTTTAGATGAGAAACAATAAAATAAATATACCAATTATGTCCTCTGCTTCATTATATTGAGACCATTTATAAAGCACATACTTTGTTATGTGCTAGGCTCTGTCTCCTGGCTGGTAACTAACTTAGAACCAAGGAACACCTTCAGAGAGCTGTCTAATTGTATTTGGATGTCACAGAAACAAACCTAAAACAAGTTGTTCACTTAAATGGTACCTGTTGGTCAGAAAGATCATTTATTAAAATATTATGATCATATAAATTTACAGTACTCAATTCTTCTAGCAATTTTTTTTGGAAAATGAACTAAATATCTACCTATCCATCTATGTCTATCTCTATATCATCTATATTTATATTTATATATTATATTTATATATGGCAAGTTCAAGGCCAGCCTGGACTACAGAGTGAGATCCTGTCATAGACTACCAACCCTAGGGGTATAGCTCTGTGCATTTGACTGCCAAAGCCCAATGCAACCAAACAACTCAAGTAATATTTTGTTGTTTTCTTAACTGCGGACCTTTTTACAGAGGAGACAAGCAAAAGTGGAAGTTCCTTTTGTTGCTGTTCGGTGGTGCTGGGTTCAAGCCCCAGACCTTGCACATGCAAAGCACACATTCCACCATTGAGCTTCATCAGCTCCAAAATGGAATTTCTTGTCTCCATCTTATTACAATATCACAAGGGTTTTTTTCTGCCTGATTTGTATCTTTTCCATCCATCAAAATTAATAGGGTAGATGCCATCTGTGAAGCTATATTCTGAGAAGCACTTGGGAGTTTCCAAGAACAAACACCCGATTTAATGACAGTCCCTGCCGCCCACGTGCTGTCACTGTTTGGGAAGTTTTACCTTTGCCGTGACTTTGCTTGCCTGCCATGTCATGATGGTGTCACTGCTCAGTGGCTTAGCAGAGAGGAGGATGTGCAAGGGCAGCATCTTCCAGTAGAACTTTCTGGATTGATGTTCCTTCTTCATATGTGTGGCTGAGTATTCATAATGTTTGGGGCCAGAAGTGCTTGACACCTAGGAATTTCTCTGTTACCGGAGTACTTTCATAGATGTACTGAGATATATTGGGGATGGAACACAAGTATACACATGAAATTCATCTAAGTATCCTGTACATTTTCTACACAGGCCTGAGGTAACTTTAGACAGAATTTTAGTGCATCTGTGTTTGATGAAATCACACTGCATGAGGTCATGTGTGCAACGTCCACTTGTTTTGAATTTTGGAGTAGTTCAGATTTTAAGATTTTAGGGGGCTGGAGAGATGACTCAGCGGTTAAGACACTTGCCTCCAGTGCCTAAGGCCCCAGGTTCAATTCCCCAGGACCCACATATGCCAGACTCACAAGGTGGTGGCCCTGGTGCTCTCTCCCTTCCTCCCTCCCCCCTTCTCTCTCTCTCTCTCTCTCTCTCTCTCTCTCTCTCTCTCTCTCTCTCTCTCTCTCTTTCTGCCTGAAAATAAATAAATAAAATATTTAAAAAAATTTTACAGATGAGGCATCTCTGGCCTGTAGCACTTGATATGTAACTCACCTAACTGAGGGACTGAGTTTTATATTGCGTTTAATTTCAAATGATTTATATTTCAATGTAACTGTCCCTTGTGGCACTTGCTATCATAATAGATAGTGACATGTAAGACACTATCCACTTTGGACTTGTGCCAGGGTTCATATGTTATAGAAATGTGAATGTGAAATATATATATATATATACATACACATGTATATATATATATATATATAATAGTACAGAACTATCATGTGAACCACATATATAATTCAAGTTTTCCTGTAAGCCCACATTAAAGTAAAAAGAAAGGGGCGAAATTAAGTTCAGCAATATATTTTATATCTGACTATTCAAAGTATTATCATCTCAACATATGTTAAATAAGTGGACTAATTATGTAATTAATAAAAACATTGAGATATTTAAAATTTCTTCTTTCATACTGTCTTCAAAATGAGGTGTAAATACAGCACATCTCAATTTGGACTAGCCATGTGTTGTAGACAGCTTCATGTTGGTGGGATGAGCATCCAAAACACAGTTTATGTTCAGTTACAGATCCAGGGGAAAGTTCCATCTATGGTGAAAGAAACTGGTTTCCATTCAGAAATCCAAAACCACCAGCAGCCAGCAGAAACCAAAAGCAGCAAGCAGGGATCAGCAGGGAAAGCCCTCTTCCCTCTCCCCAGCTCACACAGTTCTCCATACCTTTGGACTAGAATTCAGATCCACCCCCAAACATACCTTTGGGCTGGACCCCAGGATTCCCCCTCCCAGTGACACCTCCTCCAGCCAGGCATCTGAAGACTCAAGTGTAAATAAAACACCTGAATCTATGGAGGACATACATTCAAACTAGCACACCCTGCTGTAATTGCCCAGAAGGCCCGGGTGGCTCGCGGCTAACACAATGGATATACCATGGCAGAGATACCAGACTAACTTTTCCATCTACACATGGGATCCTCACAGGAGCTGAACATAACTTAGAATGCTCAACAATGTTCAGTGAAAATTGTTATACACAAACATAAACTGTATTTATTTTTATCAAAGCATACATAGCAAAGCCTACATGGAAAATATTTGGTGTTTCCTTTCTAAAGATGTTTGTATTCTTTCACTTTGATTTAAATTAATTAACTAATTTCACCAGCATGTCAATATTTACTGCTCATTATACAAGAACATCCTACATCTTGAAGAAATGCAGTGTGATTGTGGATTCTAGAATTCTTAAGCTCAGTGCCTGGTAATTTCCATATCAATAATTTCCATTAGTGTAATGGAACACAATGGAAGCAGCTCTTGGAATAAGAATGTGTAATGAAAACAGCAATCATAGAGAATCACTTAGCACCAAAGTAGATAACCAATAAGCCAATGACCTGATCAATGGGTGTTAGATACATCAAAGCAAAGGATGATTCCTGAAGTATCCATTAGCAGAAAGTCTTAAACAATAAATTACATAAACATAATCAATGAAGCTAAGCTGACAATGTAAGTACCACAGCGGATTAGGAAGTAATTTTGAAGATTTGCATGGCTTCCCACCTGATTGCCTTTTGGAGGTTTGCATTGCAAACCATCCCTCCTCTCCTGTATCCAGCCTTTCTCCAAAGTCTCTTCCAAATTCTTTGTTGTCTCATCCCTACCATGTAGAAACGGATAAAGGCAGCCTTGTGGATTTTCTGTCTCTCAAAAACACACCTTGTTGAAACATGAGCAATATCTGCTAATGGCTTTGGAGGCAAGCACTATGGAGGTATGTTTGTCTTGAGGCAAGCATGAGGGGAAGCTTCAGAGACAGGTAGTGTGGGGTCAAGGGTGGGAGGGGAGATGGGAGAAGCAGCTGTAAACTTGGACTTGTTCTCAAAGGAATCGTGAGCCTCAGCCTGGCTGATCACAATGATTCTCTCTTCCTAGCACTTTTGGTCTTTGATTCTCTACGTCCCATAAGCGTTTACTCATTACAAAGTTAGCTGACTGGGAGAAAGGATAATGATCTCACTATTATGTATTATTTAACTCATATTAAGCTTTTATTGGCTTCTCTGCCGGGAGTACGATTTTTTCCTTTTTTAGGAAAGTGATCACGAGTGGGCTGAGGATAAGCCCCCTCCCTGTGATCGCCTGGCCCTCCAAGAGCTTGACCCCAGGGTGGAGGCAGGACCCTCAGAGCCCCCTCTGCCCCTTCTCCCTTCACTCCTCCCTCCATGGCAGGGAAGGAAGCAGAGGCACTAACTAAAGTTCCATTATGCCTCAGGTGCCACGCTGGACACAAGTCTATGAATGACATCTGACTTCTCTGATATTTATCTCCACACTGGCTCTGTTCTGAGAGGAGGTTTTTACTTGGGGCACAAGGAGAAAATCCTCTCCCTACCCAGTTGCAAAATCCTGTAATCCCAGCATTCTGAGGGAACATTTCAGCAAGGATCTTGGATACTTTTTTTTATATTTTATTTATTCATTTTCAAGCAGAGAGAGAGAAAGAGAGAGAGAGAGAGAGAGAGAGAGAGAGAGAGAGAGAGAGAGAGAGAGAGAGAGAGAACCAGGGCCATCATCTTGTGGGTCTGGCTTATATGGGTACTAGGGAATTGAACCTGGGGCCTTAGGCACTGGAGGCGAGTGCCTTAACCGCTGAGCTTTCTCTCCAGACCGGATCTTGGATACTTTTTATTTACAACAAAGGAATGTAACTGAAAGACCCCCCAAGGCCTTTCTCGGGAGAGCGTACCCCAGGACTCAAACAACCACACCAGCAGATGCAAATGCAAGAGGATTTTTTTATTCTTCGGCTGCGCAGACGGGCTCCCCAGACGGGCTCCCCGGACCGATGTGTGCCAGAGAGCCCTGAGGAACAAAAGCTTCAGGTATTTATAGGCAAGAACTACAAAATTATAATACAGCTCAGACCACGGGACGTTTCATATTTCCATTGGTTCTTTTGTCCTGATCTGTACAATTTTGATTGGTTATCCAGTTGGAGCCTGGTATTTGCATTTCATTTTATGACTTGGGACCTCCCACAGAAGGGG
>PVHP010048791.1:0-12350 GCA_004024765.1 Zapus hudsonius
TGGGTGAGAATTGTCTCTGGCTGAAAGCACTGGTTTCAAGAGATAGAAAAGTCTCAAACTGGTCCTGCTGTCATTGTCATTTTACTCTGTCTGCAACCAGGGTTTGCGTGAGCTTAAAATCCAAAGTCTCCCAGCAACATGGCTCAGAACTGCAGCCCTGGACCTAAAGAAAAGTCTTGTTCCTGTTGCCATTGGCTTGGCTGTGCTTCTGGGTCTTTCCTTAGAGGGTGTGGAGATCCAGTGTCATCACTGGGTTGGAAGACTAATCTCTGTCATTTGCCAGCGATGTGACCTTCAACAGTTCACGCAGCCTCTTTGGGCCCAGGTCAAGGTCAGTAACAAGACTTCCTGCCCCGATGAAATTGGCCTGCGCTCAGCACTGACAGAGAGGCTAGAGTGGGTCTCTAGGTTGAGGCTTGCAGTCTTTGGTTTTGCTCCTTTCTTGGGGATCTGCCTATGGCAGGCCTGTCTCAGGGCTTCAGGCTGCTGTCCCTCCCAGGATTCCATGCGCCATACCTTTGTTTCTGTCCCTGGTTGGAATTGTGTTTTCCAGATAACCTCAGCCCTACTCTGAATGCCAACTGCATTCCTCAGATGGAGCTGAGCTGCCGGCAGCTTCCTGCTCTTTGCCCCAGAACACAGTTCTAGGGATCAGACACCCGGAGGGAGGGAGGGAGGGAGGGAGGGGGAGGACGACCTGCCATTCCGTTGCTTATGCAACAAGCCTTAATCCCAGCGGAAAACCCTGCGCGCACCAGCCTGGTCCTTCCTTCCCTCTTGGGGTCATGAAATGAGCTGCACATGAGATCTGTGACCACCCTTCGGGCCTGCTCCCCCCACCCCCATCCAGCAGCAATCCTCACAGAATGGTGGAGGAGTAGCCAGCCCCTCCCTGCTGGTGAGGCCCAGGCCTGTTTTCCTGAGTGTCTTTGTCAGGCCTAGTGGCTCTCAGATGTCCCTCCCTGTGTCTTGAACAACAAGATCCTGTCGCTTTTCCAAAGCTGAGGCCCTGCCCTGCACTATTTGTTTGGCTCTCTGGCTGAGTCCTGAGCCTGTGTGCTCCAGAGAAGACGCCCAGCCAAGAATGTCTGTGTCCACGGTGGGCATCTGCTGTCCATGGGGGGAGGGGACAGGGCGAGCTGGAGAGCTGATGAGGTCCTAGCTTTCTTTGTGGAACCGGTGTGGGGCCAGAAAGACCACACAGGTCAGGAGCTGAGGGGAGACTTTATTGCCCCCCCACTTCACCTCCTGGCATATGGCTTTCCCCAGCCCCTAAAGAAAGGTGTTTAGTTTCTCTTAGGCTTGGTGACTTCTTCTTCTTCTTCTTCTTTTTTTTTTTTTGTTAATTTAGCGCCTTTTTTATTTTAACATAGAAGACAAAGTTTGGATATTCTTAAGACCATTTTCTACAAAGTATCTTTAGGAAGAAACAGGCGTTGACCTCCGAATCCTATTGAATTATAAGGTCTGAAAAACTGGTTAATATTTTACTGGGGAGTAGAGCCAGAGATGAGGGGGTGGGAGGACTGCCAAGTCAAGGGCTGTGTGTGAAGTAGCTGTTCCATCTGCCTTAGGGGACGAAAAGAAGCAGTTCTCTGTGGAAATAAATTGAAGCAAGAGTCCTTATGAAGCTCGGGGGATTTGTCTGCCCACCAAGCAGGGCCCAGTTCTTCCCCCAGAACACATACAGGGACGATTGTGGCAGGAAGGGCTAACCTGTGGGTGTGTAGGCCTGACTATAATGGGGGTTCTTGTTTCCTGGCTGGGTTTGACATCTTTCTCTGTCCCTCTGGATTTAAATGGCTTCTCAGACTGAGAGGCACTGCCTGTGTGCCCTGGATTCAGAAGGTACACGCCTCCTTGGGAAGCAGAGGCAGAGACAGCAGAGTGCTCTTCTCTCTCTCTCTCTCTCTCTCTCTCTGCATCTGCCGGCAGAGCCGCAGCTGGTATTTTTCCACAGGCCTTTTTCTGCGATCTCAGGGCCTAGTTTTTCCCAGCCAGGCCCAGAGTCCGAGACAGGGTTAACAGGCAGGAAACTGAAGGCATCGTAGACTAATACGGAAGTCAGATTTTTTGTTTAACTGACAGGTTTAGCAGGCCTCAGCGGTGGGGGAGGGAGCTGGGAAGGGAAGGGAAGTTTGTAATGGAGGCATGAGGCCTGCTTAGGAGCGCCTTGGGCTTTTCTTAGGGTAAGCATGGAGAAGGGGAACCTCCCAACCTCCTTGGTATCTTGGCAGGGGATCCATTTTGGTTTCCCTTTGAGGACTTGACTGAGGGGTGGGGTGGGGGGGATGGCAAAAGGTTAGGCTCAGCTAGGCTAATGGCTTCTCAGGCCTGCTTTTCCAGGAAGTCTTCCTGACAATGACTCTGCAGACTTGACCATTCTTCCCCTCCTCCCCTCAGCCTGCAGCAGCTCTTTTTGTTTGGTTTTGTTTTTTTTTCTTTTTGCTCCGAGAAGCCTGGCTGGCCCCTTGCTGATTTCTTGGAGGCTCCCCTGGGTTGCCTGTCCTGTGCCCCTCAGAGGCCTGCCTGCAGCCCTGTTTCTCCTGCCCCCCTGGGGCTGCCATCCCCCCCCCCCAGCTGGACTGTCCCCTTGGAGGCCCATCAGAGGACTCCTTGTCCTAGAGAAGGAGAGGGCTGCTGCATGGGGGCAGGTGAAGGTGAGTCCTTCCAGTCCACCCCCCTGAAGCGTTTTTTGCAGAGTTATCCGGGCCTCAGGCTTCTCTGGAGCAGGTCAGGCTGGCTGCACAGGTTTCCCAGTGCCTGGAAATGTCACCAGGGTGAGGAAGGGCACGAGGAGGGCTCCTTCCCCAAGTTTTCCTTGCTGCTGAAGGCCTAGCTTAGCCTGTCTTTTTCTATGCACAGGATGGCTCTTGCTCACCCGAGCCTCACAAAGATAATCGCTCAGGAAGTGTTTCAACCAATCCGAGGCGGTTTTACACTCGGATTTGTCGGGGCAGCCAATCAGAGATGAGCTTTTATTAGGCGGCCAGATCATCAGCCGAAGTGCCAAACCCTTTTTCTGTGAGAACTAGGAGCCTGTCCTCCATGTTTTATAAGTATTGACATTACACAGTGTTAACAATGCATCCACAGAGGTAAGCTCGGCTTTTTAACCATCTTTTTCCCCCTCCCTCTGAGACACCCGACTAGTGGGGAGCCCCGAGGTTTCTCTGGCTGGCTGTGCCACACTCCCCCCCAGAGCACTTAGCTTAACTTGGAACTGTTTAGAGAGATTTTTTTTTTTTTTTTTTGGCTTTCTTGGGTCACATGGCTGAGCACATTAGCCATAGCTTGATTTTGCAAACGTAAAGGCCTGCAACACCTTCCCTCCCACCAGGACATGGTGGTGGTTCTGGAAGAGTTTTGGTATGCCAAAAGAAAAGCTTTTATTATTTTTTTCCCCTTCTCCTTTTCCCCTCCTTTCTCGCTCTTTCTTTCTGAGAAACTCCCCTGCACTGTTGTCCTTTCTTGGACCACATGCCTGCTGGGGAAGAACATGGAAGGTAAGCAAGAGGTTCCTCTCCCAGGGCCCTTACTCATGGCAGGCTGAAGCAGGCAAGTGTGCCTCTCCACAGAGACACTGAGAAGGCTGGACTAAGTTCTGACAGAGGGGACGAGAGTTGGCAAGAGCAGGCAGCCCTCAGCAGAGAGCAGTGTTCAGGAGAGAGCTGGCTCCTGGGCCTAGGTGGGTGGTGGTGTGTGTGCGTCTTTCTTCCTCCACAGAGCTTCGCACTTGAAACTACAATTGTGCAGCCTTCTCTCCTGATAAACAGTGCTCTGCAGGTCCAAGAGTTTTCTAGGCTCTGGAGGGAGTTTGGGAGTAGGGATGGGGTCTGGGGGCGGGCTGGGGGGGGGAGAGGGTTTGGACAACCTCCTGGCTGGAAAAACAGATCTGGGAGGACTCTGGATTCTGGAGCTTTCCACTCTGGCATGATTGTCAATGAACTGATGTTTCTTTGATCCTTGTTCTCATCCCCCCCCCTTTATTTGACATCATTTCATCCTCTGTCCTCTGTGGAAGCAGATGACATAAAATCATGTCTGAGGCTCATGACAATATTCATATCCAGTTGTTGAGTTGTGTTGTTGTGGTGGTGTGTGTTTTTAATAATACTATGTAACTGTTTGAAAAAATTTCCTTTTTGATCAAGTCCCAAATCTGCCAGCCTGTTCTCTCTTCCTAACTGTGGAAAAATGAGACGGTTGCTTGAACATTTGTTGGGTAAGTAAAGCCATCCATTTCCTCTGTGAACATGTACCAGGAGTTTTGTGAACATTTGGGGTCTTTTGTAAGAGGAGGTAGTGGGTCTTACTTATAGCAGTTGGGGGCTTCAGGAACAGGAACCAAATGAGGGCTTTTAAAGAGTGTCTTGAGTTGAGGTGATTGCTTGAACCCACTGTTTTCCCTGCTAGCCTGCAGCTAGCATTGAAGATCACTTCCTGTTTACCCTCAGCCAGGGGAGAAATGCTCAGTTCCCTGTGACAAACTTCTAGACCTTTAATGGGGTCTGTTTGGATCTTAGAAGTCTGGGTAGGTGATTTGCTTGTGAAATCGAATGGAATCGCTTGTCTTGGAGTCCCAGAGCCCATGGCCCATGGAGAGGGCTGGTGGTGTGCATGTGTGGGTAATGTTGGCATACTTACATGTAAGTTTTAGGATACCTACATACAGTGAAAAATCCCTTCCACCACCAAACTAGGTTTGCTTCAGGACCGACCAACCAACCAACCAACCAACCGTTTCAGCCTTTCCCAAGCCTGACCCCCACCTCTAGGCTAGCTGGCCTGGCTTAGGACTTTGTCCATTCTTCCCTCCCATCTCTTAATACTAGAACTAGAATTTAAAAGTGGAAAAAAAAAAGCAAGCAAGCAGAGGACTTTCTCCTAAGCATTACCTTCAGGATTTCCCTGGAAAGTTCACCACCACATAACATTCCCAACTTTGAGATTCATCCAGCACGACTTAAATACTAGAAATCTATCCAGGGTCTGTTAGGCCAACTTCATGGACTCAGTAATCTGTTTTTCTTTTCGTGTTCAGCAACCAACCTTTGACACCAGTTGGAAAAAGGCTCATTTAATCAGGAGACGTGCTCCCAAAGCACCATTGAGACGTCTGTGTAAAGCTGGCCAGCATCTTCCAGTCTAAACAGATAGGGTTATGATGTATACATGAACCGGTGCCACTGCCCCACACAAGTTCAGACACCTCCTTTCTTTGTTCAGGTCTCCTTGCTGGAAGTGGAAATTGCAGATTGAGGTCCTTGTGGCCTTCCCAGAAGCAATAGCTAATCACAAGACTCCTGTTTGGTGTTTTCAACGTTTGCATAATACTGTGTGTGTTGGGCTGGAAGGAGACTTAAGCACAAGGCATTTGTCCTCCAAAAGCTTGCATGAAAATGACCCCCACAGGTTTGGAATGCCAAGGTCTGTTTTCAAATGCACAAGCCCCAGCCAGTTCCCAGCCCTGGATCAAACTGGTCACTTTTTCTCTAGTTCTGTGGCCACCACAACACACTGGTGGGTAAGAAGTTAATTGCCTTCAAAGTAGCTTTCTTTTCTACTTACTGAAGTGCGTGTGTGTGGTGGGGGGAGGGGGGAAAGACCTTCTTGCAGTAGGTCTAGGCGGAGAGTTTAGCACTGGCCCAATGGAGGTCTTTCTCAGGTTCTTGAACCAATAGACTTGGAGGAAAGGTTAAACATTGACAGTTACAGTGGCCTGAGAACAGATTTTCTGGAAATTTCTACCATCTTTGTTCCTTTTAGGAAAAGCAGGTCGCCAAGCTGAAGAGTCCTCTGTGGTGTTCCAGTCCTAGGAGCCCTCCCCTCCCCCTTTCTTTTTGTCATCAAGGTAGAAGCATCCTGTGTAAATTGCAGGAGGAGGGTCGAAATGACAGGCTGCTTCCCCGTTTCCTTCTGCCTCTTCATCCCCAAAGAGGATTCACAGCTGCAAGGAACAAACACAGACACACTGAAGCTTTTGATTCCTCCCCCTCTCTCTCCCTCTCTCTCTTTCTTCCTTCAAGACCCTCCAGGATGGATGTACTTTCTGCTTTGGGAAATTAAGTGGTGTTCACGTGGGGGAAGGGAGTAACTGCTTTTATTAGCTCCAGAAAATGGTCAGTGTTCAGTCTGTAACTAGGAATTAATTACATATAATCACTCGTAAACTTTCTTCAGTTTCTTTTTCTTTTTTTTTTTTTCTAATTGCAGAGCAAGAGTGTAGGCCCCTTGGAGCCAAGTCCAGTTACTTTTATAATTAACAGTTCAAAGATTTGAGTCAGAAAGAAACAGTGAAGCCTCTTGGATTATAAATTAGGGAACAAAACAATAGCTCCCCCTCCTTTCTTTCTTGTAACCCTTTCTCTTTTCAACAAAACATTCCCTCTTTTCTTTCCCCTGGAGAGCCAGTGGGTTGACTACATCAAGTCTTTAAAGAAGGAAAGGGGTGAGGGAAGAGTCACATCTTAGAAGGCTGGGTGACAGTCACCCCAAAACCCTGAAGGCACAGGTAGGTTTTAGGGAAGTCCAACCACTTCAAATGTGTGACGTCTTCGTTTCTTGTCTTCTTTTTCTTTCCTGGTTGAGGCAGCAAATATTTTTGAGTTCTACATCTCCTTGCTTCTGGATGACCCTGAAAAGAAAGAGACTTTGGGGCGGGAGAGGGGATCTCTCCCCCACTCCACAGCTGAGATGGAAAAGCCATGGTGTTTAGGAGATTGTTCTGGAAATGCAAAAAGCAATTGCAGGAGGGATTCACCCTTGGCCTCAGGTGGCTGGGCTCTGGCTGCCCCTCCCCCGCAGGCTCTGCTCTCCTTCCAGACAAACAGCTCAGCCATCAGCTCTGCGGCCAGCCAGGCTGCCAGGCGGGCCCTGGCTTCCCACCCGGATCAGGATCCTACCTACCGTCCTAGCTCGCCTTGGCCTTGGGCACCGTGCCCTGCTCTCTCACCTTGAAACTCCAGGCTCCCAGCCCCAGAGGAACGAATGCTGCCGTGTTCAAACCTTAACAGTAAATGACGCGGGCCACCATCAGGCTCTTGGTTCGGCCTGTGAAGTGGGTTTGGCAAAACCCATTGTGAATTCTCAGGGATCTGTTGAGGGTGGACAGAAAGCTAATTTGTGAATGTCCTGTGCCCTGGACAAGGGACCGTGGGACTTGCCTTTCTCCCCTCTGCAGACCCTGTGGTCCTTCCTTGGTCCTTCCTCACTGCCTCAGGAGTGGCTGCTGTATCTGGTGGCTGTCATCACAAACAGCCTCTTTTCTTTCCCCCCAGCCGTAGCTTCTCTGGCAGCTTTCAGCTAGCTCTGAGTAGGGGTTCAGAGCTGCTTTCCTCTGGGTAGGGAGGGATGACACCCACTCCCACCCTGGCTTTGCTCTCCGGGACAGATCTGTGTGGCAGACACCTGTCTGTCTGCACCTTCTGCCAGGGGGTTGTGGAATTCCCACCCTTCCAGCCCCACGAGTGGAGGAGGGCCAGGCCCCAGCTCAGCTCCTCCTGAAGGCTCAGGAAGGCTTTTGACTTAGCAGCCTGTGACTTCACAAACTTGTCACCGCAGGTTTTTCTTTTTTTTTTTTTTTTCCTCCTCTCTCTTTTTTTAAGCTTCTAAACGTTGAGGTGTCGGTGTCCCTTGGTTGAGCTGCCTCTAGTTGTGACACCGAGGAAGGGTGGCTCTGGACTGGCCCGGCTCCTTACACAGGAGCTCAGCTATTGAACAAACTGCTCCCATTTTAAGCTTCAGTACAGGAGTGAGGCAGTTGCCAGCCGCCATTTTAAGAGCCCTGCATAAATAGCTTAGCTCCTGATGACTGCCTGTCTTAGGTGAGTGCTAGCCACCCCTCCCCCAATTTACAAGAATTAATTGCAGATCTAGGGGAAGCATGGTTGTTTTTTTTTTTCCTCCTTGAAATTATTATTTTGATGCATTTTGTGATCTAGAATAGGAAGAGGTTATGTTCTGTCTTGGGGATGAACAATTTTACAGCCTGGACCATTTTGGTTTTTTGAATGAAAGTCAAACCCAGAAAAGTCCTTTGTGGGATGATGCATGCTTCTGTCATAGCTGGGTGACGATCCTCTGAGAACCAGAGACTTGTGCATGCTGGTTATACTCGCTGGGTTAGAGATTCTTGGTTAGAAGTCAAGTAGTCAAGGGGCACTTGGGGAACAGAAATATCAGTCATTGTGTATCCAGGCCTTTTTATTTTTTCCCCTGTCATAACTGCGATGCTCTCTCTCTTTCTCTGTCTTTTTTGCAAGTGTTGAGGGGATGAGATGCCTGGGAATTACGGAGCAGCCCTGAGTCTTCAGGATTGATAATCAGAAGGCTAACGCATGCTGGAGGTGGTGTAGCTCATCTGTAACTTTTAATTGCTCTGTTTCAGTGCATGCAGGCTTAGAAGGTTACAGGGCTTTCTTGCTCAGGGAATGAGTGTGGGGAAATCTGACTCTTCTTTTGGGAGGGGAAGACATGGTCTTGGTTGTGTTTGCAGGTGCTGTTTCTTTGAATTGCCTGAAATGTATCAGTGTGTGCCATCCACAGGCAAAGGACTTGGGTAAATATGAGTGGTTTCGGGTGTATGCAATGTGTCCAACTAGTTGCTAGTGTCTTTATTTCTTTTGGGATGGGAGATTGTTTGGTTTTACAGCTTGTTTTACCCTTGCCTTTAGCGGTGGGTATCCATTCTCCTAAACAGATTTTAGGGGAAAAAAAAAAAAGTAATGTTAATTTGAAACTACCACTTGTCCCTTTGTTTTTGATTAAATGATCAGGGTTGCTGGAAGCTAGCAGATAATGGTAAGGAAAGGCTTTTTTTTCCTCTCCCAGGACTTTTTAAATATTCTAATGGAAAAAGTTCAAAGTATTATTTTTACCAGATGTTACCACCTTTTTAAAAATTGTTATCTTCCCCCCCCATTTAATCTTTAAACCTAAATTGACCAAGATCTGTGGGGTATTCACACAGGTACACAGCTTTTTCTCATCACCACTTTTGATGTAATTCATAATATTTTCTAGTGTTTAAACCAACCCTAGCTCAGTGGTGTAGAAAAAAGGAAATCCCTTTAGATGTGGCTGTTCGAAATGACTCATCGTGTATTGTCTTTGCTTTTGTAAATGAAGTTTTTTTTTTTTTTTTCTCTTTAGTGCATAGATGTTGCAGTTTCCTTCGGTCAAGCATGTGTGCGCGTGTGTGCATGTGTGCATGGACTTACACGGGTTCCTTTTGCAGGGATGGTTTGCTGCTCTCTGAAAAAGATGGTTTTCTTAGATTGTGCTGGAAAATCCCTCGTTCAAGCTGGTGGTGCTGTTGCTAAACTTAGGTGATTATGTGCCTACTTGTAATACTTGGGAAGATAAAACAGCTTAACTTTTCTTTCCCTTCTCTTTTTGGCTTCAGAATTGATTGTCTTCAACTCAGCGGCAATCAGCCACTCCATAACTATTTTGCATTTTCTTAGCTTCTCAGCAGCTCCTCTAGGCTGTTACAAGCCAAATAATTGTTCTCTTGAATACATGTCTCCTCTGTGATCAATACACCTTTGAATGTTTTCATCACAGCAGAAATCCCTCAAGTGGGTTTTTTGGGCTCTGTGAGGCGTAATTGTTTCTTTCGCCACTGTACATTTTAGTTGGAGCATAGATTAATGTTTTCCCCATCACTCAAAATATGGGATCGGTTTCAAGAAGTTTAGGATTTCACTTACTTCATGCTAGAGAGAGAAACAGAATTCTAGTTGCTGAAGGATCAAGGTTACTGTTTGTTCTTTTGAAGTTAATCATCTCCCCATCTCTGGTTGCTTCACGGGGGCTTTTCGTTAAAATCTATTTCCAGTCCCCTCAAGAGAGAACCAGTAGCTAGGCATTGTCTGTTCCGGACAGTGTGTTTCTGAGTTGGGAATGCTTTTCTCTGAAGTTGGGAGTAAAGTCCTGGTGCAAAAATCATCTTTAGTAAATCCCCTTTGTATTTTCATCTCTCACAGGGTGATTTCTTCTGATGAAATCATTCGTGACAACTTGTCACTTGGTGATTTGTGTCACTGGCTTCTCTACACATATTGTATAAGTGAAATTACTAATGAGATTCTTTATCAGGATGCTTAATGTATTAATATTCTGATTTAAACCTAAACTACCTTCCTTCCTTTTTTTTTTTTTTGCTTTCTTGGGACTGCAGACTCAGCCCTTGTGACTGAATTCTGAGCTGTCATCTTGTCCCTGTCAGTCTAGTTCCCATCCTGAACTCTCCTCCCATCACACCCCGAGCTCTCCTAAGGCTGTCTGCATCTTACTCTGGGGTTCCAGGCCTGTGGATGCCTGTTTTGAACTCGTCTTTGCCCTTTCTGTCACTGGCCCATACCAGGGAATACGAGCGAGATAGGACATCCTTCTCCAGTCTTCTTGTCCATCCTTCTCCAGTCTTCTTGTCCTGGTCTTAAGTCGTGCAAATGGAAAATTCCAGCCACATCAATTGGTGATGCATCCATCCATTTCTTGCTGAACCATAGTCTGGTTGGAATTGCATCTAGAGTGATAGCTCAGAATCCTGTCAGGACAATGCCAACCTGAATGCTTGGAACCTTCTAGTGCCTCAAACCATTTTTACCTATCAAAGCCTTTCTTCCTTTGATTTGGCTTGGGAGGTGACTGGGGCAGGGGTTAGATCTGAAGCAGCCTGCTTCTGTTCAAGCAACTGAGTTCCAGCAGAGAGGCTGAGCAGGTTCTGGATGACAGACCTTCCCAGCTCTGGGGGCCTGCGTTTTCCCTTCCCTTCTCAGCCCTCCACTCAAGCCTGTGTCTTTTAAATAATCCTTCCTCATTCCACTGTTGTGGCCTAGGATAATTAGTCACAGTTCAAAAGGAAGCCAGGCCTGCTCTACAGAGGGGAGAGAAAAGGCGGGGGCTGTGCAGAGACCCCGTCCTCCTCATTCTTGGGTTAAATGCTGCTTGCTTACCCTATTTTGGAGACCAGCACTTTTCAGTCTGGCCATATTTTTCTACTTTGTAATTTAACCTGTGTGTGTTCTTTCTTCCATATCTCTGCTTCATCAGGGAGTTATTTGTAAGCTTGTATGTGGGGAAGCTCTGGGAAGTACTGTGACAGAATTCAAAGCTTAGAATTCTGGGCACCCTATGAAACACCCCTAACCTGCATGCCTGCCATCCTGGTGTCAGCAATGAGAAAGTGATTAATTTGAGAGCTGGATTCTTTGGGGCAGAAGGGGGTAGGTTGGAATTGAGTATCTAAAGATATGGCTGTTTTTGCATCTTTTAATAGTATAACAATTGGGAAGGTAATTTGACTTAAAAAAAAAAAAACAAACAAACCTCTATCTTCCCCCCACCCCCCAGGTAGGGTCTCACTCTAGCCCAGGCTGACCTGGAATTCACTGTGTAGTCTCAGGGTGGCCTTGAACTCATAGCAATCCTCCTACCTCTGCCTCCCCAGTGCTGGGATTAAAGGTGTGTACTACCACACCCGGCTCAAACCTCTATCTTATGTTTTAAAGAAGTCCATTAGGAGTCTTAACATTTGGTTGAATCAGGTATGCCCCTCCCCCATAAAGATGGGGAATGTCCCCCAAAAAGGTGGGTTTGTACTCTGGCTCTCCCGCAGCTGTCCCCTGGGGCCCTTTCTCAGCCTACCTAAACATGAACATAATTTGCTCTGTTTCAGTTTGGCTGAAGAGGAAATAAAAACAGAACAGGAGGTGGTAGAGGGCATGGATATCTCTACTCGCTCCAAAGGTGAGTAAAAACCTTGCACTATCTATTTGATGGCTGAGGAGTAAAGGGGAATTTCTTTGTTGCCGTAGAGCTGTGAAGTGAGGCTCTCTGAGATGGAGGACACTCATTGCATTGCAGAGTTCAGGTCTTATGATGGATGGACCTGATTTCTGGAGAGATCTTTTGGTTTTCCTTCCCCCTCATGTCTGGGTAGGTGTTCAGACTTGTTGGGAATCCCTTACAGTATGTTGTTAGGCGTGTGTCTGGGCTCAGCAAGCTGGCCCACCTCTCCTCAGAATGATTCTTTCAGGAATCAGCATTTAAATTTAAGTGTTTTCTGGAAGCCCCTGGAGTCTGCAGCTGCTACGGCCTCCTGACTTTAACAGCAGGCCTCTTCGGAATCTCCCATGTGGTGCCAAGTGGGTCGGCTTCATTGGAAAATTGTGATCTTGGGTTAGTGGAAACTAGAAGTTGCAGAGCTTTCTGGAATGCTTAGGCCAGTGTTTGTATGTGTGGCAAGAGGTAGCAAGCTAAGGAGGGCCACCCTGGCTGTTTGCTCAGAGCCTGCTCCCTGTTGGGGATTGGGCCAGTGCCTTCTTTTTTTTTTTTTAAATATT
>PVHP010048792.1:0-12416 GCA_004024765.1 Zapus hudsonius
TTTTTTTCCCCCAGCTTGCAGTTTTTATTTTATTAATGACCATTTTGGGGTGTTTTGGGCATATTCTCCATTAACATCAAAGGCAGTAGATGGCGATATTTTCTATTCTGAACCATTTTCCCTTCTTAATTTTGAAGGGGAGTGGAAGCAGTTGAATTGATCTCAGTCATCACTAATAAGGGTGTTGGGTATTAGGAGTAGTGGTTGTAGATGTTCAGTGGCTCTGTTCTTAGCACAGATGTGTAATTGGAGTATTTTTACTGAAGATTTACCTGTGATTCCTTGATGATATGGAGACTCAGAAATAGAATTTATTCTTGACTGTTTTGTGATGCAGATCTTTTTTAAAATTCATGATAATGTGATATCTTTGAGAAAGCGATATTACTACTTTAGTTTGGGAGCCTTAATAGTCTCACGTGTTTAAATATTGCCACCCTGTGCATTTTGTAACAGTGCTTTCTAGAAAAGGGAAAGCTGTAAACCAAGGTGCATAGCAGAGAGGTTGGTGTTCCTTGTGTGAGGAAACAGCACTCAGCAGGCCTGATCTGGCTCCTGCTTCTATCTTAGTGTTGAAACTGGTTCTGTAAGCATATTTGTTTCTTTGGGACAGGGTTGTCCCTGGACTGTAACTGCTTTTCCTAGTGTACCTTTTTCTTCCTTATGATTCTTACATCAAACTTGCAATTATGTGTCTCATACCAGTCCTAAAATGGAGTGTTTTTATTACTCTTTCTTCTGGAGTTCTACAGGTTTTATTTTCTCTATGCTATAACTGTTTTCTAAGCCTAGACTTCCCAAGTCTGTTGAATTCCCTAGCCCAATAAGTTTCAGGCAAAATATGTATAAGGCCACTAGATTTCTGTTTACCCAAATAAGTAATTAAATATATATTCACAAAAGAAAAAAAAAACGCTTTTTAATGATAAAGGCAGACTGTACACAGAGAAAGACAGTCCTTAAGACATTTGGCCAGGTTAGGCTCACATACTTAAGTTTATGAGCATTTTTTAATTTTTATTTTTTTCAAGCAGAGAGAGATTGGGCATGCCACAGCCTCTAGCTGCTGCAGAGGAACTCCAGATGCATGTGCCACCCTGTGCATCTGGCTTTACATGGGTACTGGGGAATTGAACCCCAGATGTCAGGCTTTGCAGACAAACACCTAAACCGGTAAGCCCAAGTTTATGCTTTTTTAAATTGAGGATTAGGGACTGGAGATATGGTTAAAGGTATTTGCTTGCAAAGCCTGGCAGCCCAGGTTTGATTCCCCAGTACCCACATAAAGCCAGAGCACTAAGTGGTGCATGTGTCTGGAGTTTCTATGCAGTGCCAGGAAGCCTTGGTGTACCCATACTCACTCTGTCTGCCTCTTTCTGTCTGTCTCTCATTCTCTCTTTCGAATAAATAATAAAATATTTTCACTTGACGATTTACATAGGCCTCAGATTGGCATCTGGGAGCATGTACCCTGTATCATGTCTTAATTGTTCTGTATCCCAGTGTGTGATGTTAAGTTAGTAAAGCTTCTTTGAGAAGTTTTTAATTACTATATTATCAGTGGTGTTTAACCCTATAAAATTGTGAAATTGGTTCATTTGCATCTCGGTTCAGAGAAATAAACAAGGACTAAAAGGTCAGAAGTGAAGGAAAATCTGTTTTTCTTCAAAAAAGAAGAGATACTAAGTTACATATTACATTAAAAAAAACAACACTATCAAATTTTGTGTGTAGTGTAAGGAAAAAGGGGTCCAGAATTATCTGAATTTGGGCCTCAAAACTGTTGAATTTCTAGGAATGGGTTTTGTTTCATTTTTCCTTGAGATAGGCTTCACTCTAGCCCAGGCTGACCTGGAACGCATTCTGTAGCCCTAGGCTGGCCTCCAATTCATAGCAATCCTACTACTTCTGTCTTTGGAGTTCTGGGATTAAAGGTATGCACCACCATGCCCGCCCTTTTAGCTTTGGGACTTCCGAAAGCGGCCTTGTTTATGATTCATCATTAACCTTGCAGTTAGTTCCAAGCATCTGCTACTGACTTATTTTTAACTTGTCAGGCAGTAACATATACTTTGGGGGGGGAGGGGTGTGGTTATAATACAACACTCAAAATCAGTCTGTTTCAATTTCTTCACTTCCTATCCTATCCCAACAAAATAACTTGATAGTTTGCTTAAAAACCATATACTTCAGTCCCTCCAATCTGTTTATACTTGTTTGAAAGGTTTGTTTTACCTTCAGAGATGAATGCATGGGCTGGTGTGGGTCAGTGTTTTCTAAAGTAAGAGTACTTATTTGTGAGTCGTAATTGACTTTGTTCAGAAACTCCAGTATTGTTACTTAATAGTTTTTGTTTGTTTTGTTTTGTTTTTTCTTTTTTCAAGTAAAGCACCTATACTTATTCCCAGGATCCTTAAATACATGAATGGGTTGGGCTACTAAGGATCAAGTACAGGGTCTGTGCATATTAGGCCAGAGCTCCACCATGGAACTATATCCCCAGCCCATATAAGTCTGTTTGGTTTATCATTAGTATTTGAATCAAGTACCATTATTAAAACAGAAAGGATTTCTGGCTTTCTAGTTTAAGGTATTTCCTTTGGTGGCAGGTTATAACATAAATCATAATAACATTGGTTAATTCCTTTTAAATACACACTAAAAATCATTTCACCTAACTAAGACAACAGTTTACAGCACCTTTGGTACTGAAAAGGTTATTTTAGGATTCAAGAAAATAAATGCAAAAGGTGTTTCACTGGATGTTGGTTCCCATGAAGAAACTGTTTTCAGGATTTTTTCTTGTCTCATAGGGTTGGTCTTGCTGCAAGAGAAGAACAACTGATTTTTCTGACTTCTTAAGCATAGTAGTAAGTACTGAGATTGGAAGCTCCAAATTTGAGGAGTGTGATTTCTGACTTATGCTAGCTCATCAACTAGCAGATAACATGTTACTTTAAAAGGGGAGTTTATCTACTTCCCAGAGCCTCTAAAATTTTTAATCTACTTTGGAGATTAAGGTTTTAATATAGTAATTATTAGTTTGTCATTGTAAGTTCTTGATTTTAGTAGTCTTGAAAAAACATCAGGAAGGAAGAAGTGGTAGGCAACAAAGCATTTTCAATATATTAACTTTTTATTAAGATGCCATTGAGGGACTGAAGATCTGGCTTCAGCTGGTGAAGGTGCTTGCTTTCAAAGCTTGACAGCCCAGGTTCAGTTCCCCAGTAGCCATGTTAAGCCAGATGACATACATCTAGAGTTTATTTGCAGTGTCAAGAGGCCCTGGCAACCTCTCTCTCCTCTCTACTTGCAAATAAATATATTTTTTAAAACTATGGCATTGAGCTGGACTATGATTTTTGCATTACACCCCACTGAGACAGATCACTGAGAAAGACAGCCAAATGCCATTAGCTCCCTTTTACAGATGAAGAAACAGATTTTAAAAGATTGCCTTTCTTATGGTCATACCATAATTACGTAGAAGAGTTGATGCTCAAATAGAGACTTTGTTTCCTTGGGTTGGTTGGTGAGTGGGTTGCTTTTGAGAGGAATTCATGTAGCTCATGCTGGCTTCAAACTCATTATGTAGCCAAGGATGAGCTCATGATCCTCTTGCCTCCACCTGCCAAATGCTAGAATTACAGGCATGGGCCATCAGATATTCTTTATATAGTGCTTGGAATCAAACCCTGAACTTTCTTCATGGTAGGCAAGTACTCTAGTAACTGAGAACCCAGCCTGAGGCATTTTTGAAGAGTTTTTGTATATGTAATTTGAAGGGGCTTTTCCTAGAAATGCTTTAAAAACAAGAGAGATCAAAACTCATTTACTGGTAATAGCAATGTTTCTAGATTTTTTGAAAATAAGTCTATGTAATGAAAGTATTTCCATGCAGTGCTTAGCAACATGGTAGGCTATAGGGCACTCTGAGCCACATAATGAAACACTGTTCTAAAACTACAGAAATGAAGTGTGTGATAGCATGCTAACATGTATGTTGTGTTAACAGGGCTGTACAAAAGGTAGACATAATAGTGAGAAGCCACCTGAGCCTGTTAAGCCCGAAGTCAAGACTACTGAAAAGAAAGAACTCTCTGAATTGAAACCCAAGTTTCAGGAGCACATCATTCAAGCCCCTAAGCCAGTAGAAGCGATAAAAAGACCAAGGTATACTCTATATGGTTGCTTATATTTGTAACACTTTGAATAATATCATTTATATGTGGTATAACCTTTTAACATTTTGTGTAATAGCATCTGTAATGGCTACCGGGTTTGGTTTTTTTTCTTCAATAACACTTTAATCTTTATTTGAGCCATGCACACAATAAAACTTCATTATAGATTTGTTTATTGTACTGCCATAATTCCGGGTACAAGTACTTTCAGGGCACATCTTTCTTTTCCAGTGACATGTATCATTTTAGTACATCTGATGAACTTCTGTGAGGTTGTCCTTTTTGTTGAATTAGTTTGAATTGAAAACAGACATAGAAGCCTAATCACATGGCTCTACTCTCAGATACCTGAGAGCTGATCATTCACAATACTGATGGGGCTTGCATGTATTTGTAAGAGGCTTGATATTTGTTTGCTCATTATATTTTGAAGTATAGGCCATTGTTAATGATGAGAATCTATTTTAAGAGATTATGAAACACGAGGCTAGCCAGTTAAGAAAAATACCAGAAAAAGTGTAGTCTATCATAGCTCACTGTTAACCTACATTATAATGGCATTTGCTATAGTACAATAACAGTATGAGTTAATACAATTACTTTAAATGACAGGCTGCAGTGGGAAAAATTAAAATGTTTTAAGTTTATCTAGTATGTGGGATACAGGTTTAATATCTGCCAGTTTATCGTTCTGGGTATAGATAGGGTGAATGACCTATAGCTTTCCATTTTATTGCTGAATTATTATTGAATTATTTATTGAATTGGTTTATGTTGTATATGCAAAAACTTTTAACCATTATGAAATATTAGAAATGTTGTTTTTAAGCATACTGAAATTGCCTTGCCATGTAATTGGATTTGAACTTACAAGTCCATATGCCAGTCCACATCATTACTAGTAAAAATGAGTATGGGCTCACTTGGTGCATACGTATCTTTTTATTATGTACTTGAAATTTTTCAGAAGATAGACTGTGAAAGTGCAGTCTCGTCTTTTCCTCAGTTACTCATCTTTACAAACTTGATTTCTAGTTTTTATTTAGTCCCTTCACATTAGCCTGCCCAGTCATACCTATTCTGTCACCAGCAAGATTATTTGAGACTTAATATAAGAAAAATTTTCTTTAAATCTAAAATGTAGCTAGAGTATAACATTTATAAAAATTTTATTTGGAGTACCCATACACAAACCATTTAACATCTCATAAGGAAGGTTCTGATTATCAATTTTAAATACAAAGAAACATTTTAGTATGTTAATAATGGTAATAAGGCTTCAAAATTCTTCAGCCCAGATGAACCAATGACAAATTTGGAATTAAAAATATCTGCTTCCCTAAAACAAGCTCTTGATAAACTTAAACTGTCATCAGCGAATGAAGATGATAAAAAAGGTAAGATACCGTTTTATTTTCTTACATTTTTCTGTATAAGGGTTCATCCAGAGGAGATGGCATTAAGTTGGCTGAATGTGAGAGAAAGGCAATAAGCACATTGGAGAGGAAAGGTGATTCCTCAGTGCTGATAACACCTCTGAATGGACATGGGATGTGTGCAGAATGATGATGTGTTCATTTAAATTTTTTTCTGTTTAACTATTTTAACAATTAAGTATTTTTAATTAAAGGTTTCTTTGTGCATCATGTAAGATATTTTAATATTCTCAAACCTGTGTCTAAAATTAGGGAACAAATTTCTGGGGATTTCTCTTTTACAAGAGAACATAAAATTTTATAAGATTGTAAAAGCATTTCAATTTAGAATAAAAATGTTATATGTCATATTAGAGATATATGCAAAACCTAGTTATAACACTAGGACTTTTGGGTTGGGTTGGGTTGGGTTGGTTTGGTTTGGTGGCAAGGTCTTCTCCGGAGGCCCAGGCTGGCCTTGAACACATAATCCTATTTCAGCCTCCCAAATGCTTATAAAACATGAACAGCCACACCCAGCTGTGTCTTTTCTTTGTTGTTTTTAAAATAAGATGTTTTTAAGAACAGTATAATATAAAGGAGTTTCATTTTAATATTTTATAATTAGCTTTTTCCCACATGTTTCAAAATAAGACGGTGATGAAATTTAATGTGATTTTCTTTCTTCTATTTCAGAAGAAGACAGTGGTGATATTAAAATTGGGACCTCATGTAAAAATGGAGGGTGTTCAAAGGTATATAATCAAACTGAATCCTATGAAGTAAAATTTCAATACTAAAGCCAAGGACTGCAATCTACTCTCTAAATTTACCAAGTAGTTTGATTGATGCCTGTTACATATTGGGCACTTTGTTAAACTCAAGGGCTACAAACATGGTAAGAGTATGTCTGATAGAAATATGGGAGTAGCATTGACGACATAATCAACATGTGGTAGACGTTGTTTTGGGAGCTATTTTGGTTGTTGTTTTGTAAAAGCCTCTTCTTTCAGAGTAGATACTCTACTGTGGGCAGAAGAGGCAGCTAAATGGGAATTTGGGGAGACATGAAGCTGTTTCTGTGGCTCAGATTGGGAGCTATTTAAGCTTTCTCACTGAAGTTCTTGATGTGGCCACATGAGGACAGGATTCTGAATAAAGTGGAGTGTAAGTTGTAACCCAGAGCTGCTTAGGGAATGATTATGGTTGTGGAAGTTGGAAAAAAGGACGAAGTAATGGGTAGAGAAGCAGACAAGATGATAGAGGACCTAAATCAGGCGTCTAAGTATGATGGAAAGCCCTTGCCTGTTTATTTAGGGTGTTGGTTTTTTTTAAAATATTTTTTATTCATTTTTTTAAGCAGATAGATACAGAGAGAGAGAGAGAGAGAGCACACACCAGGCTTGGGTCTGGCTTATGTGGGTCCTGGGGAATTGAACCGGGGGCCTTAGGCACTGGAGGCAAGTGCCTTAACTGCTGAGCAATCTCTCCAGCCCTAGGGTGTTGGTTTGTTTTGCATTTTTTTAATATATATATTTATTGACCATAATGAGTTACATTATTTAGTGGGCAAACAATGAGTTGTTATTCTCAATTCCCCAATGCCCCCTCCACATCCCCAATCAGCTGGATATCCTCTTCTGTGGGTCGTATAGATCAGTCCTTGTGGCAGGGGACCATGGATAGCCTAGTACTCAGCCTGGTTCTCCTGGCCCAAGTGTGTTGTTACTGAGGGGTGTCATGCCTCTGGATAGTCTCCCCCACCACGGCTCTCAATCTTTCCGCCCCCTCTTCCGCTCAGTTCCCTGAGTTGTGGTGGGTGAGTATTAAGGCTGCTTTAAGGTTGTGCTTTGTGTTGAAAATTGTTGGTTTCTGTCACCCTGGCTTATCCTGTGTTGATTGAATGGCTGTGGCTTTGGGTCCCTTGTTCATCCCGTCATTCTCTGCGGGGCTCCATATGGATTCTCCACGGTATGACTGTGGTGGCTCATCTCTTGCCAGAATCTCTGCTATCTGCCTACAGTCGGTTGATAGGGTTAGATGGGCCACAATTCTCTCGTTGCATCCTGAAAAATACAAACACAATCTCCATCAAAGTGTGAGGTCAGTATAGGTTAACAAATATACACAATTCTGGATTACCTAGATTCTATTTTTAGTAGCCTCTCCATTAATTGGTCCCATAGTGCATCTTTTCTTGAGAGCCCAAGAGTACGGGATCCGGTGCATATCGCACTGATTCCCCAGTTCCGGTCACGGGCTTCCCCTCACTGAGTGGAATATTTGGCCGAATTTAAAAGCTGTTGATTGTCTCTCCCGGGCCCAGGCTCCTCTATTGCACTAGTGCTCCTTTCTTGGTTCGCTGTTCTCTCCCAGTAGAAGGTGTGGTCAGCCTACTCATGGCCATAGTCTGTGTTTCATGCCAATGATTGCTGTTTACTCCAGCATCGTTGATCAGCTTCCCCTGGCAGCTTGTGCAGTGCCTTCTAGCACTGCATTAACTACCATCTGGGGGCTGGATACCATTCTGGACCTTGAAGGGTCTCTCGATGCTGATTGATGGCATTCTGTGGTTTCTTCAGCAACAGGGTTTTGCCTCAGGCCTAGGGAGGTCATTCAAGAGCTTGACAGAATTCTGTCTTGTTTTTGGAACCCCATGGGTCACTTTGGTCAACAGCTCAGTGAGGGAAGGAACCAATGGCTGGGACCCGGGGCTGTCAGACTGCTCAATTATTCAAAGGCTTAGACATTCTCCCCTACTACTCATGGCCCCTCTTGCCAGTCGACACCCACTACTTGCTCACTAGGTTACAGTATGCTCGTGAGGATTTTATGTTTTTGAACCTAATTTGGTTCAGCCTCATACTTAAGCCATTCCCCTCCCCCACCCTTTACCCCTCATTAATAACCTCTCACTTCTTTCTACTAGTCTGCGTAGAGTTGACGTTTAGCTTGGTTAAGGACCGCATATGAGGGAGAGTATGCGGCGTTCAATTCTCTGTTCTTTTGAGTGTTCGCTTAGTAAGATCTGCTCGAAGTCAGACCATTTTTTCCTAAATTTTGCTATGTCATTTTTTCCTTTCAGCTGAGTAGAATTCCATTGTGTAAATATACCACAGTTTCACTGTCCATTCCTCCATGGATGGGCATTTGGGTTGATTCCAATTCTTGGCTATTATGAATTGAGCTGCTATAAATATAGTTGTACATATGTTTCTGCGTCGAGATGTAACATTTTGTGGATAGATGCCTAGTAGAGGGATAGCTGGGTCCATTGGTAGTTCTATGTCTATTGTGTTCAGGAGTCTCCACACTGCTTTCCATAGCAGTTGAACAAGTTTGCAGTCCCACCAGCAGTGAATGAGGGTTCTTTTTTCCCCGCATCCTCGCCAGCAACAATTGTTGTTGGTTTTCTTTATGATTGCCATTCTGACTGGGGAAAGGTGGTATCTCATTGTTGTTTTGATTTGCATTTCCCTGATGCTTAAGGATGCTGAACACTTCCTCAGGTGACAGAACGCCATTTGTGTTTCCTCCTCTGTGAATTCTCTGTTATGATCAGTGCCCCATTTTGTGAGGGGGCAATTTGGGTTTTTGTTAAGTTTTTTTTGAGTTCTCTGTAGGTTCTGGAAATTAGGCCTCTGTCTGAGTTGTAGCTGGCGAAAATCATCTCCCAGTTTGAAGGGGGTCTATTGACTCTGAGAATGGTATTTTTGTCTGTTAAGACGCTTTTGAGCCTGATTAGGTCCCATTGGTTAAGTGACTGTTGCACTTCCTGGGCTACTGGAGATTTGCTCAGGAAGTTGTTCCCTACTCCTATCTCCTGTAGGGTTCCTCCTTTTTCTTCCAGGGTGTTTAGGGTTGTACAGTTAATATTGAGGTCTCTGATCCATTTGGAGTTGGTCTGTGTGTATGGTGAAAGGAGTGGGTCTATTTTCATTTTTTTACACGTGTTTATCCAATTTGTCCAGCACCATTTGTTGAAGATGCTATTTTTGGCCCAGCATACATTGTTGGCCCCCTTGTCAGACTAAGAAGCTGAAGTTACTTGCATTAAAGGCTGGGTCTCAATTCTATTGCACTGGTCAGACTGTCTGTTTTTCTGCTATTACCATGCTGTTTTAGTTACTATGGCTTTGTAGTATGTTTTAAAGTCAGGTATGGTGATTCCTCCTGCATAATTTTTTCTGCTCAGAATAGTTTTAGCTATTCGAGGTCTCTTACCCTTCCAAATAAATTTTGAGTTTATTTTATCTATGTCTGTGAAGAAGGAGGTTGGGATTTTTATTGGCATTGCGTTGAATCAGGATTGCCATTTTTATTATATTGATTCTCCTTATCCATGAGCATGGAATTTCTTTCCATCTCGTCACATCCTCCTCTATTTCCCTCTTGAGCGTTTCAATATTTTCCTTATATAAGTCTTTCACTACCTTGGTTAGTGATATTCCCAGGTATTTAATTTTATTTGAGGATACAGAGAACGGGACAATTTCTCTGATGTCTTTTTCTGAATGCTTATCTTCTGTATATAGAAAGGCTACTGATTTTTGTGTGTTAATTTTGTATCCTGCCACTCTGCTGAAGGCATTGATCACCTTCAGGAGATTACTAATACTGTTCTTTGGGTCTGATATATATATAAGATCATGTCATCTGCAAAGAGGGATAGTTTGACTTTTTCCTTTCTGATTTGTATACCTTTTATGCTATTCTTCTATCTTAACGCTTGAGCTAGAACTTCAAGCACTATGTTAAATAGTAGTGGTGAGAGTGGACATCCCTGTCTTGTCCCTGAGTTAAGCGGGAACTCCTTGAGTTTGATTTGTGCTTTAGGAGATCTGTATATAGACTTTATCATGTTGAGGTATAGGCCATCTATGCCTATTCTTTCCAGGGTTTTGAACATGAAGTGATGTTGAATTTTGTCAAAAGCCTTCTCTGCATCAATTGAGATGACCATGTGGTTTTTGCGGGTGAGTTTGTAATGTGGTGAATTATATTTACCGACTTTCATATGTTCAACCATCCCTGCATCCCTGGGATGAAGCCAACTTCGTCAGGGTGAATTATAGTCTTGATGTGGGTTTGTATTAGGTTTTCTAGGATTTTGTTTAGGATATTTGCATCCAAGTTCATTAGGGATATGGGTCTGTAGTTTTCTTTTCTTGTTACATCCTTGCCTGGTTTGGGAATTAGGGCGATGGTAGCTTCACAAAAGGAGTTTGGGAGTCTACCCTCTTTTTCTATGCCCCTGACAAGCTTCAAAAAAGAGGTTTCAGTTCTGTGATGAAGGTTTGGAGAAATCAGCTGAGAAACCATCTGGACCTGGCTTTTTCCGTTTGAGGAGGTTCTTGATTACCGATTCAATCTCTGTGATTGTTATCGGATTGTTTAAGATCTTTACCTGCTCTGGTCTGAGCTTTGGAAGTTGGTAGATGTCCAGGACTTTATCCATTTCTTCCAGGTTCTCTAATTTTGTGGAGTAGAGGTTTTGGAAGTATGACCTGATGATTCTTCCAATCTCTTCAGGATCTGTTGTGATCTTATCCTTGTCATTTTTTTATTTTGTTAATTTGGGCTTTCTCAGTTTTTCGTTTGATTAAGTTGGCCAGGGTTTTTGTCGATCTTACTGACTTTTTCAAAGAACCAACTCTTTGATTTGTCTATTTTTTCAATTGTTTTCTTTGTTTCCATGTCATTAATCTCAGCTCTGATCTTATTTCCTTTGGTCTTGAGTTCCTAAGGTTGGATTTTTCCATCTGTTCTAATGACCTTAGGTGTAAGGATAGTTGGTTAATTTGAGACTTCTCTGTCTTTGTTATGAAGGCATTTAGTGCAATGAATTTCCCCCTTAGAACTGCCTTCATTGTGTCCCACAAGTTCTGAAAGAATGTGTCCTCATTATCACTTGTTTCTAGGAAGTTCTGGATTTCCTGTCTGATTTCTTGTTTGACCCATTCATTGTTCTGGATTTCCTGTCTGATTTCTTGTTTGACCTATTCATTGTTCAGGAGCGAGTTGTTCAGTCGCCAGTATCTGTTGAAATTTTTGGATCCTCTTCCGTTGTTAATTTCTACCTTTAATGCATTGTGGTCTCATATGATGCAGGGGATTACATTGATCTTTCTGAATTTGCTGAGGGATGATTTATGGCCCAGTATATGGTCAATTTTGGAAAAAATTCCATGCACTGCTGAGAAGAATGTGTGATCTGTGTCCTTGGGGTGGAATGTTCTGTAGATGTCTGTAGATGTGCAGGACTATCTCTTGCTAAGTATGGAAAGTTTTCTTGCATAATTATGTTGAAAATATTTTCTATGCCTCTAGCTTGGTTTTCTTCTCCTTCTGGGATCCCCATGATCCTGAGATAAGGTTTTTTTATGGTGTCCCACATTTCCCTTGAGTCTTGTTCACTTGCTCTTTTGAATTTTGTCAAGTTTCTGATTTCTCACGAATTCTCCTCTGTTTTGTCTTCCATGTCTGAGGTTCTGTTTTCCCAGTTGTTAATCGTGTTAGTAAGAGATTCTAGGGACGTTCTTACCTTTTCAAGATGGTTTTTGTTTTCTGCTACTTCTTTTTGGGTTGCTTCCATCATCCTGTTGAGATGTGTTTTCATTTCAAGGTTAGATTTAATTACTTCTTCCTGACAGTCATTCTTATATTTGCAGATGTCTTCAGTTAATTTGGAAAGCTGGTTTTTGATACCTTTAGTTTGCAGGTTTGTCTTTAGTTCTGATATGTCTTTTCTGAAGTCCATTAGGTTCTCCTCAATTATATTAAGCCTGGTGGCAAAGCTAATGAACTGACTTTGAAC
>PVHP010048793.1:0-12399 GCA_004024765.1 Zapus hudsonius
TTTTTTTTTTTTTTTTTTTTTTTTTTTTTTTTTTTTTTTTTTTTTTTTTTTTTTTTGGTTTTTTCGAGGTAGGGTCTCACTATAGCCCAGGCTGACCTGGAATTCACTATGTAGTCTCAGGGTGGCCTCAAACTCATGGTGATCCTCCTACCTCTGCCTCTCGAGTACTGGGATTAAAGGCATGCACCACCACACCCGGCAGGGATGTAGGTTTTTTGAAGAATGTCTTTACCATTCTCCCAATTTTATTATAATTCCATTGTAATTTCTCCTTTTTCACCTCTAGTCATTGACTTGGACCAGGTCCCCCACCCTACCCCCATTATGGTTAATTAGGGTAAGAGTTTGTCAATCTGTGTATCTTTTCAAAAAAAAAAAAAACTCTGTTGTGATTTTTTTCATTTCTATTTCATTGATTTCTGTCCTGATCTTAATGAAATCATCAGGGTTTGAGTTTGGTTTGTTCGTGGTTTCCCAAGGCCTTCTTTTTGTTATGTAAGCATTTAGAGCTATAAACATCCTTCTTAGGACTTGCCTTCATTGTGTCCCATAGGTTTTGGCATGTTGTGTTTTCATTTTCTTTCCATAGTATGAACTTTTTGATTGCTTTCTTGATTTCTTTGATCACTTACGTTTATTACTCAATAGTGTATTGTTTAATCTTTGTGTATTTTTGTAATCTCTTGTTAATTTCTAGCTGAATTGTAATCAGATAAAATATAAAGTTATTTTACTTTTCTTAAATTTGTTGAGAGTTTCTTTGCATCCTAATAGGTGACCTATTTTAAAGAAAGATCCATGGGATGTGCTGTGAAGAATGTATATTCTGTAGTGTTTGAATGGAATGTTCTGTAAATGTCTATTAGGTCCGTTTGATCTGTGTTATTTAACTCCAATGTTTTCCCACTTGTTTTTTGTTGAGATGACCTGTCTATTAGTGAAATTGGGGTATTAAAATCACTCACTGTTGGACTTCCACTTTCGGTTGGCTCCGCCTGAGGCTTGAGCGTCCTGAAAGGTCAGATTGCTGGCAGGCATGGCCCCTGTGCCATGACCATAGTAAACTGGAACTTCCAGATTATAGACAGTGGAAGTTAGAAGGGACACCACTACAAGCTGTTCAGGAGAAGCTGGCTGCACGAGGGCTAAGGGATTCATGGGCCATAATGAAGCTTGGAGATACATGGGTGGCTTTGCAAACAATATTTCCTTTTCTAGTGTGTTGTTCAAAGGATTCAAGTGAGTGGTAGCACTGGGAGCTGAGTATATGCGGACATCCACGAATAATGATAAGCACCACTGAATATATATCTTGTGATTTCCTACATCTCATAAAAATAAGATTTCCTCACTGTGGCATACTAGTCTGTGGTCTGTATGTTTGTCCCTGAAATAATACTAGCATGGTTCAATAAAGTAAGAAAAACATTTTTTAAAAAATCACTCACTGTTATTGTGTTGGGATTTATCTCTGACTTTAAATCAAGTTAAATTTGTTTTTATAAAAATAGGTGCATTTATGTTTAGAACTGTAATGTCCTCTTGGTGGATTCTCCCCTTAATTAGTTTGAAGTGCCTCCTTTATCTCTTTTGACTAATTTTGAAGTCTATTTTGTCAGATATTAGAATAGCAAAATCAGCTTGCTTGCTTCCTGATTGTTTGCTCAAAATATTTTGTTTCCAGATGCATGCTCAGGCAGTATCTTTGAGTCCTTTTTTTCCAGTGAAAAAGTAAAATCATGTTTTATAGATCAAACACATTTTAAATAAATTATTATGGACTCAATTAACTCAGGTAAACTAAGAGAAGAGTTTTTTCAGATTTTTTTTGTTCTTGTTATTTCAGTGTCTTTCACCTTCACCAAGCAAAATGATGTACAATGTAGGTGATGCATTGTAGCCGAACCTCAGAAGTGGAGTAGCCTGTTTCCCATCTTGCCTCACACTGGTTATGGTAGATTAGGTGGATAGCTTCAACTTCTCTGAACCTTGGCCTTATGCAATAGAAAAGGTGCCTGCCCCACACCAGGGATCAATGTTCTACTTGTCAAAGAATCTTGAAAATCATCCAACATATATACCATGTAATTTTATGACTTTAAAAGTGTCTGTAAATTTCATTGTTCCAATAAGCTAATAGAGTTCTAAGAATAAAAATCTGGAGAATATTGTGATATCATCTATGAACACAGGATGGTGTTGTAGGCAGGTAGACATTAGGCTTGAAGGTCACTGAAGGACAGACCCCACCTCCTATTCCCTGGCAGCATTAGAAAGGGGAACATCTCCACCCCTCTATAGGTAAGAGCCACTTCCTCCTGAGCAGTGGAACAAAGTCTCCAGGAATCTTGGGTGGACTCTCTCAATCACTCACCTGCTCAAGACATTACTTCTCACTTCAGACATGCTAAGAAGGTGGAAGTAATATTTATCCCCTGAATGAATTAAAGCACTATACCCCAGAAGTGATATTTATCCCCTTAATGAATTAATGTACTAAACCCCAGAAGCCCCTTCCTTGGTGCAATTGCTCAGATCCTTAGAGTCTACCTGCTTTTCTGAATTCTAACTCAAAAACGTAACTTTCCCTGTTTTCCTTTCTTTCTCTTCATTGGATGATGATCAAAATCCCAAGCCTACTTGCCCTGATACTTCAGGACCTTTGCACCTTTTTCTCCTTTGCCTTACACGTGATAATCCCTGTGCCTAATTTTTCATGGTCATGAGATAAAGAACTGTGAAAATCTACAATGGTTAACATTGTTTGGATACCTTTATTTTTTAACTCTTGATTTATTTATGGGGGAGAGCACATGTAAGGGCTGCTTTGAGGTGTCTGTGCTCCACCTTTGACACAGGGTCTCTTGTCACTATAAACAAACTGCCAGACTGCAAAGGAATGTCAGCACAGCCAGCCCATAAGCTTCAGGTTCTCCTGGCTCTGCCTTCTACTATCATATGGCAGGGGGACCACTGATGCATGTACCCTTTGCATGTGCCCTTATGTAGTTGCCAGGGAATTGAACCTGGGGCCAACAAGCTTTGCAAGCAAGTACCTTAACTGCTGAGCCATGTCCTCAGCCCTACTATGCCGTATTTGTACCAACTTCCTGGATTGTAAACAAAAGGAATGCTGTCAAATGGGAAGTTCTTTTAAAGATTTCTACCACTATTTTCTGCCTCTGCTATACTAAAATATGCATAAAAAATAAGCTAATATTTGATTCTAATAGGTGATCACTTGTTTAAAGTTTGGAGAAATAATCATGAATTGCTACGATGAAACAGGGAGGAAATGTAACTGGAGGTCTATCAGTGTAATGTTATCACAAACAGACGAAATAGGGCTTTGCACTCAGGGTGGTAAACAGAGCAAGCACTTGCCCACCTAAGAAAAGTTAACAACAAAAAAACACAAATAAAACTCTTTTCTCTCCCTTATAAACTGCTGCTAGGGTATAAAAACTTATACCAACCAAAACTAAGGGCACCATGTGTCTAACTACAGTTGTTGCTTTCTTTTGTTTACAGGAATGTGAGGCCTCCCTCTCTAGAGCAGCACATTTGGCAGTTTGTCGATACATTTTGAGTTTTTATAATTTGGGAATAATGTGCTACTAGTATCACTAGTATTTTATGGGCAGAGAGACCGTGGATGTTGAACATCCTAGAATGTAAGGACAGTCCTTACAACAAAGAATTTTCTATCTCAAAACATATAAATCCAGCTCTATACTAACAAGAAGACCTTTTCCTATGACCTTACAAAAATTACCAATTCTAAAAAACTGACAAACAGGGATAAAAGGGAGGAACTAATGATGACACAATCACAAATGTGGAAGATTCTTGGGCTGGAGAGATGGCTCAGAGGTTAAGGCACTTGCCTCCAGTGCCTAAGGCTCCGGGTTCAATTCCCCAGGACCCACATAAGCCAGACCCACAAGGTGGTGGCCTTGGTGTGCGCTCTCTCTCTCCTCTCTCTCTCTCTCTCTCTCTCTCTCTCTCTCTCTCTCTCTCTCTCTCTCTCTCTCTGCTTGAAATGAATAAATAAAATATTTTTTTTAAATGTGGAAGATTCTATCAGGATTTGAGCTAGATAAGAACTAGGAGTCAGACTAAGAGCTGTGCAAAATCAGTTGGTCAATTCTTCTACAGAACAATGAGGCCAAGAGCATTTCCCACAATGCTTAGGTAAGCTCTCAGGAGACAAACCATGGGGTTAGGAAAATGGATCCATGAAGAGCTTGTTGTGCAAGCATGAGGTTCGGAGTTCAGATCCACAATATTCACATGAATGCCCAGTAGGTGTGGTGGCTGCATGTCTCAAGAGATGGAGATCTGGGCTCACTGGGACAAGCTGACTAGCTGAATCAGCAAGTTCTGGGTACAAGTGAAAGACAGCCTTGTAAAATAAATTGAATGATTGACTAATTTGCACTTGTATATATGTGCATGGGTGTGCCAGGATGTCTTTACCTTGGGAAACAAACACCAGACACTTGCATATGAGAGATGGTAGCTTAGGAACTGAACCCAGACCAGCAGGCTTTGCAGGCAAGTATTGTTAACTGTGGAGCCATCTCCCCAGCCCAAGAGGAGATTAACTGAGGAAGACAGCTAGCCTTTGCACATGCATACAATGTGTATACATACTTGCACTCACATCACTCATATATATATATATATATATATATATATATATATATATATATATATATATATATGCAAACAAACAAATGGCATACCATCTAGCCAGGCATGGTGGTGTACACCTGAAATCCCAGTGCTCTGGAGGCTGAGAAACACTGAGAGTTCCAGACCAGCTTGGACTATGTAGATGGAACAGGACTCTGTCTCAAAAAAACATTGTTGGGCTGGAGAGATGGCTCAGCAGTTAAGGCACTTGCCTCCAGTGCCTAAGGCCCTGGGTTCAATTCCCCAGTACCCACATAAGCCAGAACCACAAGGTGGTGGCCCTGGTTCTCTCTCTCTCTCTCTCTCTCTCTCTCTCTCTCTCTCTGCTTGAAAATGAATAAATAAAATATTTTTTAAAAAAACATTGTTGAAGAGGTGGAAGAAAGAAAATAAGAGCCAAAGTAAGGGGAAAAATGCTTACAATGTAGTCTTGGAGACACAAAATGGTCTTGATATTCAAGACCTCACAGTGGTTGACACTACCTACACAAGACCTGCATAACAGGATGGAAAAGAACAAAAACAAAAAAAAACAAGCCAATATTATCAAAACAAAAGAAAGTCTAATTGGAAAGGGGTTCAGTGGAGGAGGGATTTGGGAAGGAGAAATTAGGGATCATGGGAGATTAAGATCATGGTATATTGTCTATACTTATGGAAGTTTAAAATTTTTTTTAATTATATTATATTCTTCTTGGAAAAACAAATGACTTGAAGCCTATCTCCAAATAGCCAAGTGAAGACCCAAAATTAAGAAATAAAGAACAGGGAGTATTAGACTTACAGCAAAGCTCAGGAATCCAGTTTAAATGTTAGTTGTTAAATAGTACAGCCCAGGGGCTCTGCAATACTTCACTCACTATTCCTTATCCAGTGTAAAGAAAATGTCTTTGACTTCACAGTTTGGATGAACACTTACAAGAAAAACTGCTGCTGTTCTTGAGTTACCAAACCACACATTTTATATGCTGAATGAATTACTTTTTTCTTTTATTTAAGAGTTCCACAAAGGCTGGAGATGGCTCAACAGTTAAAGGTGCCTGCTTGCAAAGCTAGACAGCCCAGGTCCGATTCCCCAGTACTCCTGTAAAGCCAGATTCATAAAGTGGCACATGCTTCTGGTGTTCATTTGTAGTAGGAGGCTCTGGCATGCCCATACCTACTCTATCTCTGTCTAGGTCTCTCTCTCTCTCAAATAAACAAATATTTTTTTAAAAAGAGTACCACAGCGATAGACTGGTCAGTTTTTTTATTGTGAGAAAGCAATTTTCTACACTCTTAAAAATGAATACTGAGTCACTGAGATTTTTTTTGCTTGTTAAAAAGTACTTCATTGATATTAATTATAATCAAGACATTGTCATTTTTTCAGTTTTGATGGGCATACGGTCCTTTATTAATAGTCAGTATCCATCCATAGTACACTATATACACCACTAAGTGCTATGTAAATAAACACACAGGGAAAAGTCAGCTGAAGGCTGACTTCCACCCTTCACTTGTTCATGCTCACGCATGTGAATACCAGGTGCAGTGCCCAGCACTGCCTCCAGGTGTAACTACTGGGGTTTTTTTCTTTTTTTTCCCTTTTATATTTCTGAAAAGGCTTTTTAGCTTTAAGAAGGTGGGTCAGTATCTTTATTTCTAAAATGTTCTTACAGTTATAGTTCAGAAAGAAGTATGCTGGTGTACCTGACTACAGATGTGTTCTAAGAGGTAAAGCTTTGGTAAAATTCTGGAGTTTTGAAGTACACCGCACTCCTTAGGAAAATATCCCCTGCCCCTATAACATGTATTCCTTTTACTAAAGGAAAAAAAAAAATCTGCCTGTCTTAATATAAATAATGTGTACTTTTTTGAAGCGCAAAATTTTTAGAGGGACTCATTCCACATGTTAAATAATGTAGTATATAAATTTAAATAATGTAGTTTTTCCGTAATAAGGGGTTTGGAGTACAAAAATAGAAATAGTAGAAATACATACTGTAAACTGAATCTGAATTTACATCAATACAAAATTCCAAGAACATGCTTTTTTATTAATGAGATTTATCCTTAGATTTCTCCTTTTCACCCTTTTTCTTCTGTTTTTCTTCTGCTTGTTTTTCAAAATAATCTTTTAGGATATGGTTCAGCTGAGGTTCATACTGGCTTGCATGTTGCAATCCATCTTCCCTTCCTTAAAAAGACACCAAACATGAGACAGTGGTTGACAGTGGATCCCATAACACTGTCACATCAGGCATCTCCCAAAATAACACAGTCAGAGGTATTCCTACTCCAAACACTCCAACATTAACCCACCACCAAAATCACTTTTAATTTAAAATGCTTAAAGAACACATTTTTATTATTTTACCTTCACAGTGTTGGATCACACGCCCCCATAGTCGGTTTTTCCTCAAACAAGCTAAATTTCCCACAATCAACAAATGCCTCCTTCCTCTGGTCAATGCAACATTCATTCGTTTTTCTGAGTCAATGAATCCTACTTGTCTTGTCCTTACACAGGACAGAATAATGATTTCCTTTTCAGCTCCCTGAAAAGCATCAACTGTGGACACCTGCACAGCTTTAATGTCAGGATGATCGAAGTCTACAGCACTGAGGGCATGACACAGCTGTGAAGGAAAGAAGACAGGGTCACACAATGTAGACTGAGGACATATGCCTCAGAACCTGTTCAGAGCAGCCATCTGAATCAAGCTAAGGATCATTTTTTTTTGCCTCTTTATGACTTACATAAACTTAGAGAGTTTCTATAACAACTAATAACTAGAGGACAATATTATTTATGAAACAAAATCAAGTGATTATATATTGCTCAGAAATTCATTTGTAAATTCTAATTTGTGCTGATAAATAAACTAATAATGAAAAAACTACTAGTAGAAAAAAAGATTTCAAAATCTACTTAGCAGTGACTGCCTCATATGTACTGATAAAATGTAGTAACGATGCAAAAACATTTTGAAAACCAAAGTCAATCCCAGCTGTCCTCAAACACAAAGCAACCACGGTATTTTCTTCCTCTAATTTGTTTATTTGCATTTTTGCCCAACAGCTGTAAACTGAATTTAATTAAACCTTGTTAGGTCTACATTTAATTATGGAAAAAGAAAGTCCAAGCCAGAAAAAAAATTAGAATGTTTCTTTGTTAGTACATAAATTATAGTCCCAAAAGGTTCCCAAATACCAAACCAAACTATTAGAAATATAATAACAAATATTGTAACATATAATTAGGATATTTAATGTGACAAATATCATAATATGAAACACAAACCTTGTACATTTGGGATTTGTATAATGTTATCACGCCAATCATTGAGCCTGCTATTCCACTGGCAATCAGTGATTGAATTAGCTTGAGTGTAAAAGCTGCTTCTGCCACATTATGAAAGCTGTTATCTTGTTCAATCTGGAGGAAGAAACAGACTCTAAATCATATTTCCCAGAAACTCTGTGGAAAAACTGAGTAAAATCATACAAACAACAACAATAAAATTAAACCAAGAAATTAAGTACTGATTCCCATCAACAGTAACATCGTTTACCTGTTCCGCTCCTTTAACGTTATAGAAACACAGGGTGGGGAGCCACTCCAGTAGAGGACTCCTCTCTACTTCTGAAATGCCATTCTCGAGGTTGCCTTCATAAAACATATCATTAGCAATAGCACTGATTGCAGGGTGACAACGGTACTGGGTTCTTAATAGAACTGCTTTGTGACCCTAAAAAATTTAGTTAAAAGAAATGAAAATTAAAACACATTTCTTTTTTCCTAAGGAAGAAAAATAATATTAAAAAATTAAAAAAAAAATTTAAGTGTTGTTATGTCATAATCTTAAAAGATAACCAACAATCATGAGAGAATAGATTATGACTAAAATATCCTAAGTTATAAAAAATATGTTCATGTGGCCACTGATTCAGACTTCACAGTGGATGTCATTACCAGAACATGACCTGTACACTACTGGGTTCATCAACCTTTTGTCCTGGACGATGGAAGAAGGATTTTAAAACAAGACATCAAAATAGAACAGGGACTAGTTAGAGAGAAGAAGGGGTTCATGGGGGAGGAGGGACAAAAGAAGGTAATGGGAGGAGATTATGATCAAAATGAATTATATACATGTATGAAAATTATCAATAAAAATTTAAAAATAATAAGAGAGGGGAAAAGTATGATTATAAACAAGCTATTGTACTATAAAATCACAAAATACAGAATAAAACAAATTTTAGACATATCCAATAAGTTTGGGACGTAATTAACATTGTGCTTTTCTGATCTATCTGGAGCTGGCCTAATACTAAATTAAAAGAGATCTTTCAAAAGTACTAGGTTGGGCCTAGTGGTGCAGGCCTGTAATCCCTATTACTAGGAGTCTAAGGCAAGAGGACTACAAGTTAAAAGGTCCTGCCCGTATTACATAGTTCAAGGTCAGCCTGAAGAAGTTAGTAAGACCCTATCTCAAAATACACAATGAAAAAGAGAGCTGGAGATATATCTTGTCTAGCCTGCAAGAAGTGCTAGGCTGAACCCCTAAAACTACATGTAAAAAATTATTGATAACTTATTTGCTTTCCTGTTTGTATAATGCCATATTTTTTCATTCTGAATTTTCAAAAAGTTTCAAATTTCATTAGAACATCCTAATATCTAAGTCTCATCCACTTTAGCAACCTTCTGGAACCAAGTCTCTATTTGGTGAAGCTTCTGCTATTGTTAGAACATTTATTCTACATACAAGAAAATCTAGTAATACCTATATTGTTAAATGTGACACAAATACCACATGAACAAGTATTGTTTTTTTACTTTATTTTAATATTTTACTTATTCATTTTCAAGCAGAGAGAGAGAGAGAGAGAGAGAGAGAGAGAGAACCAGGGCCATCACCTTGTGGGTCTGGATTATGTGGGTATTGGGGAATTGAACCTGGGGCCTTAGGCACTAGAGACAAGTGCTTAACTGCTGAGCCATCTTTCCAGCCCATGAACAAGTACTGTTTATGAGAAGAAAACCACCGAAGAAATCAAGCCCTGAACACTCTTTGTTTATAAGTTTATAAATCTAAGTCAGAACACATATGAAACCTAGAGCAAAAACTGCCAGGTATAAAAATGCTCAAAAGATCATTATTTATAATGGAAATTGACTAACTGTTACAAAAATAATTGTAATATGGTATATCTACACAACATAACAATTAGTAGTTAAATTTCTGATAACAGATGATTGCAAAGATAGTAACAAGAAAAACAGTTTACTATAAATGGAGCATTTTCCGTCAGGACAGAAATTATGTTTACAATTTTAACTGTAAAAATAGTTATCGGGGCTGGAGAGATGGCTTAGCAGTTAAGGCACTTGCCTGAAAAGCCTAACCAGCTGGGTTTGATTCCCCAGTACACACATAAAGCCAGATGCACAAAGTGGCATGTGTACCTGGAGTATGTTTGTAGTGGCTGGAGACCCTGGTATGCCCATTCTCTCTGTCTGTCTCTCTTCTCTCTCTGATTGTAAGTAAACTAATTAATTAATTAATTAAAATTTTTTAGCCATGAGGTGGTGCCCACCTTTAATTCCAGCACTTAGAAAACTGAAGTAGGAGGATGGCTGTGAGTCTGAGGCCAGCCAGAGACTACAGAGTGAATTTCAGGTCAGCCCAAACTATAGTGAGATCCTACCTCAAAAAAAAAAACTAATAATAACAATTTAAAATACAGTTACAGCTGATGCAATTATATCTGACATATGCTGATAGCCCTAGGATAAAAGACAGCAGTCAAAACACTAAAAATGATAAATGGGATATCTATATCACTCTCTGCAGGAGTGGGAAAGGTAGACAGCAGCAGTAAGCAGCAGAGGACAAGAACAAATATAATGATACATACATATAAGTGAATGTGTATAAGAAAATGCCAGTGAAACGCATTTGTATATGCTAATCAAAACTTAATAAAAATATATATTTACAGAAAAATAAAAATAAACATTTTTATTTTAAAAATTATTACTAAATAAAGGTAGTGGGATTGGGGATTTAGCTCAGTGGATGAGCGCCCTGGGTTCGGTCCTCAGCACTGCAAAAAAAAAAAAAAAAAAAAAAAAAAACTAAATAAAGGTAGTGTTTGTGAAGTATTTTATCAGTACTAGAGGCCAATGAATTATTCATTTTAAAGTGGAAAATATTAAATTTTAACCATATTCTAGATATGTTAATAGTTAAGGGTTTTTTTGCATGTGTGTATTATAGTATATGTGCTATGGAGTGTTTGTGTGGGTGTGTGTGGTGTATGCACAAAAGTTAATTTTTTACATGCCTAAAAATGTGACATACAGCTCCACATGGATAACTGATGTATTATAGGCATAAGTTTTAAACAAAAACAACACTACCCAGTGCTGAAGCATACAGAGAAATGGTTCTGTTTATCAAGGTATGCTAAAATAAAGAGATTCTAGTCAACTTTAAGATGAGTACTTTTTAAACAATTCCAATTAGATACCATTTCAGAACAAGCACATGATCTACTATTCTCACTATCAGCCCACACAGTGTACCAGTAAGTGATAACTCAGTATTTAGTAATATATACCATTAAGCAAAGCCGATCAAAAAGTGTTTGTTCCAATCCATTTTCATGAGCCGCATCAGAACCCTGAATTGTAGGAGGCAGCTGTTTGGGATCTCCAACAAGAATCAGCTTTTCACACTCAAACCTAAAAAGAAAGTATTTTAAACATCCAAGAAATGAAAAAAAAAAAAAGTATTTGATAGCATTTATTGCACTTTCCAAAATTCAAATCCATGAAGTATGCTGAGGACTTAACAACGTTTGGTAGTGCAAGGCCTATTAAAGGCTTTGAAATGTTATGTATTAGAGACTCTTTCTTTAAATTATTTCATTTAAATATTGAAATCATTAAAATATTTTACTATATTTAAATTCTTTAAAAATTAAGAATAACTTAATTTTTTCCACATAAAATGTTTTAAGTTTGCCTTGCCTCTGTGTGGAGTAAAAACTGATCTTCAGAATCTACACTCTTAAAAGTTTTCTTAGGGGCGGAGCAAGATGGAGGATGAGTAACAGCGTCGCCAGGACTCTCTTTGGAAAGGATATAGCGAATGAGCTGTGGCCCATATAACCCTACCACCCGACAGCAGGCCAAAAGATGAGACCATGGCAAGAGAGGAGCCACCACAGTCATATTGTGGAGGATCCATAGGGAACCCAGCAGACAATGACAGATGAACAAGGGACCTATAACCACAGCCATTCAATCAACATAGGATAGGCCAATGAGACAGAAACCAAGGATTTTCGACACAAGGACCTCTAAGCTCGCAACATTAAAGTAGCCTTATTACTCACCCACCACGACTCAGGGAACTGAGCGGAAGAGGGAGCGGAAAGATTGTGAGAGCCGTGGTGGGGGAGACGGTCCAGAGGCCTAGCACCCATCAGTAACAACTGACTTGGGCCAGGAAGACCGGGATGAGTACTAAGATATACAGGATCCCTTGCCACAAGGACTAATACAGACAGCCCACGAAGGAGGATATACAACTGATCAGGGATGGGGAGGGGGGGAATTGGGGAAGTCGGGATAATAACGCATGGTTTGCCCACTAAATAATGTAACTCATTATGGACAATAAATATTAAATTAAAAAAAAA
>PVHP010048794.1:0-12400 GCA_004024765.1 Zapus hudsonius
AGGATTTTCGACACAAGGACCTCTAAGCTCGCAACATTAAAGCAGCCTTATTACTCACCCACCACGACTCAGGGAACTGAGCGGAAGAGGGGGCGGAAAGATTGTGAGAGCCGTGGTGGGGGAGACTGTCCGGAGGCATGACACCCATCAGTAACAACACACTTGGGCCAGGAAGACCGGGATGAGTACTAAGATATACGGGATCCCTTGCCACAAGGACTAATACAGACAGCCCACGGAGGAGGATATACAACTGATCAGGGATGGGGAGGGGGGGAATTGGGGAATTCGGGATAACAACGCATGGTTTGCCCACTAAATAATGTAACTCATTATGGACAATAAATATATATTTTTTAAAAAATCAGCTAATGCCAACCAAGTAATATCTTTCTTTTCTTTTAATTTGAGGCAGGGTCCAGGACTCGATAATGTCCTAGAACTCACTCTTTAACTTGGGCTGGCTTTGAACTTCCGGGGATGCTCTTGCCTCAGCCTCCTAAGTGCTGGAGGCACCAGTGTAAGCCACCACACCTGATTTCCCAACATATGTCCTCCTTGTTCAGTAGAGAGAGATGCTTACTAAAGCTGACCAGTCCCCTCTGGAACCGGGTGAGTTGGATCATACAGTTTCAGATGAACTCCAACAATGATTCTTTCCTTTCTACAGTGCTCCAGCTGAGGCTGCAGCAGAGGAGAACGAGAGAACAACTAGTGGACCAGGGCATCATGCCACGTAAGACCACATCATTGTCGTCTCTGGTGTGCTCGTGAGAATGTGCATCTTGCTGTCTGTCCTTTCTGTCATGCCCAGTTAGTCAGCACTTACCATATGGGATTTTGTGAAAATCAGGCATCAGTATTGACAACCTAAGAGAATTGTTAGAAAACCTGGTTCTACTTAAAGGATGGAATTTGACTTTATACTATTTGACACTAAACTTCTTACTTTGAACTTGAATGTTTGAGTTTTGAAAAGCTGGACTCCACTAGTGAATCTGAGATTATATTTATAACATGATCAAAATAATTCACAACCTTGTTCTTAAACTTAATTCAAATTAACTATCTTCAGTGCTATGCTGTGGTCTGTATAGATGAATATCTCAGTTACAAGGCATTCTGTTTGTAGCTAATTAACAATCTTTCTGGCCCAACTTCAGTTATATCCTAGGTATCCCTAGGGCTCTTTCTATCAAGAAATTCTTTAGAGTTGATTAATTTTAGAATATTTATCTACGTTGTCTTTACCCACCATCTTTGAGAGTGGTTTTATATTTTAGAGGAGAAGAGTAGTTGTTTTCTGTTTAAAAATTAACTTTTTCAAGAGTTAATTTAGTCTACTTTAAAGCACTAGAAATTAAAAAATGAATTGATGCCTTTAGCCCAGAAATCACTTATTGGTTAATAATCAGAATGGTTTTTCTCAGCAGTAGTGTTTTCTCTCAGTGCAACTTTTTTCTGGGCTACTATTAATTATCTAAGTATCTTAAATCCTAAATCCACTGTTGCAATGTGATCAAAAGTTGCTTTGATAATCTGCCAGATTCTCTACAACATTCTTCTGTATGAGCCAACCATTCAAGCAAGATAAGATGATGATTTGAAGACACCACTACTAGGTCAGCTCTATTCTGCTTTGGGGAGCTGGTCCCTAGCTAAACTGACTGGGCTAGACTCCTCAAGGGCTGCATGGTTCTATATACAGGGAATTACCAGGCAGTAGTTAACCTGTACAAATCAGATTTTGATAAGATAACAGAGTGAAATCATATAGTAGATGATGTTTTGTTCAACACTGCTACCCTCATGCTGAGATTCTAGAATAGTTAGCAGGCATCACTGCATAGTGTGTGCTACATTTGGGTATGGTAGAAACTATGCATTGACATTCAGAACCATAGATTTAAATCCCACTTTGATTGCCATCTAATTATACAAGCTCAAGAACTCATTTCTCTTCCTTTAGCCTTTATCTGTACTGGGCTCATGCCTACCTTGCATGTTTGGTAGCCTTGGTTGTTGAAAACCAACAGCAATATAACTGATTTGCCACAGAGCTGAGCATTTTGTGAGTTCTGAGTAAATAGTAACTCCTGTATGTCAGGCATGAAGTAGAGTATGTCCCCATATTCAAGCTTAGATTACCTTTAAAGCCAGGCCAGTTTTTCCCAGCAGCTTTTATAGTCACTAAGAGCAAAATCTTGTGAAAGAATCACCACATGGTTCCCTGGACCATGGAAATTTCCTCCAACCATGGCCAGAAATAGTCAGGCTTGGCATTTGCATTGTCATTATAAATAACAACTGTTTTACATGCCCACTTATCTTGTTTGCGAAATATGTCACTTCATAACATTTACGATTTCAAATGTTGTAGCTCCTAAAGGAACTATTAAATAAATGAAGTGTAGATATGCATTAATGGTCTTATCAACATGATGAACTCTGACATGAGCCTGAAGCATGAACTCCTTTATTCATACAGTACAAATCATTTGTTTTCCCTCACAGCATTGAAGAGCCCAGCAGCATTCCATGAACAGATAAAAAGCTTGGAGCGAGCCAGAGTAAGAAATTTCACTTTAAAGTATTTTACTTCTCTGCTATCTCCCAACTTACCTGTGGGCAAGTAGCCATCTTAATAATCTGTGTATCTCCAAGATGCCTGATATACATAGCATGCATTCTGGAGTAGCTTGATCTTAGAGGTTGGTAGAAAATACATAATATTTAAAGCTTGGGTTTTTTTTTTTAATCAGTATCTAGATGTTTATACAAAGGGGAAAAAATCATACTTCTTCACTTGCTTTCAGGGCATAGCCATCATTTTTAGAGACATAATAGGTGAGTTCTTCTGCCATTTGCTAGCCATGCACAGGAATGGCCAAGGGATGTGCTGACTTCCTAAAGGGGTCTGTTAACTGTTCATTGGACCTGGGGAAGAAGAATGTGGCTGGTTAAAGAACATGGCTATTCTCAACTCATCATCATTGCATGGGCTTAGTATTCTCTGGAAGCACCATCATGCATATTCATTCCCTTTGGACTGCTTTGCAGGATAACTTCCATCAAGCAGTGTCCTAGAATAAAATAGTGAACTCTTAGAGTTGTATAAAATGGAAAACTCAATTTAAAGCCCTTTTGTTTAAGTGTTAGAGTGCATTTCTATTTCATGAAATATGTTTGATGATATGAACTCAGAGAAAATGCATTACTAGTGGCTTTTAAGAATTTTGATATTTTCCTTTCTATAAACTTTATTGATTTTATATATTTAAATGATTAAATTTTGTGTAAGATTTTGATGCTAAAATTTAAATCATACATTGGATAATAGTTTCTAGACTTTTTCTCAAAGACATGACAAAATATCTTATTTAAATGGACTACCTTGAAGAAAATGTAAAACCATAATAAATCACCTTAAATAATTTCTGGTAAGAGTTTCTTTACTTTTTTTTTTAAGACTGAAAACTTTTTGAAGCACAAAATTCGGAGCCGCCCGGACCGCTCTGAACTTGTCAGGATGCACATCTTAGAAGGTACAGGCTTATTGCTGATTGCTTTCTGTGTGTTCTAAAGAAGTGAGGATTCCACCATTTCTGATTATTCCCATTGTAATAACTTTTTACCCCATAGGCTAACAGCCTCCAAACTGGGATAGCAGCACAAAGACCCACAGCTAAAATACTGGGTTAGGTACATGGGGAACACCTGGTTCTGCAGATAAACATTCTTGTTTTTCCCACCAGCAGATACTGTAGTTGCCTATCCCAAGCTGTTCTGAAAGGATATTTTCTGACCAGAGGACTTCTTTAACAGTGAGAGACTAAGACAGTACATAAAGTAGCTATAAGTCTGACCCCAGATTTTTAACAACTTGAACCTCATTGATGACTACCTGGCATGATGTCTACACCACTATATCCTCTTTGTGGCTATGTGCCTACAGTCAGTGGTCCTGGCCTGATCATTACTGTAAGCACCTCACCCTCTCAGTGATTGAGCCTCAGCCCTTGGTCCATTCCTATTGAGCACATAGCTCTAAAGAGAACCTTCTTAAAAAAAAATAAAAACTGGTACCTCCATCAGAAAGTACTAATGTTATATTTTCTTCCAAGTGTTTTGCTCTTCTGATTAATTTATTGGGCAAGACTAGGAGCTTGATCTTATGATAATCACGAGTGTGATAAGCCTTGAGGATTTGGAGATTCCAGAATCTGGAAACTTCTCAAACATTTAGAGACAATTGTAGGTAGAAAGAAATCTGTTCTCTGTGGGCCTAGAGATAAATTAAAACTAGGTTGATTTTACAAGATATTAGGCTAGAGCTTAACAGGCAGAAACAACATCGTAATAGGCCAGACATATCCAAAAGTGACATCTTCAGATTCTGAAATGGTTACTATTATTAGAGGGGTTCATCCATTAGCCAGCATGCTAGTCATCAGGGAGTAAGACAGATAGCTGCCTTCCTAGAGCGTGGGCTCCAGGGCAGGAACACAGTGAACAAGCAGTGCACAGAGGGAGCACAGACTGTGTGACAGTCAGACACCACATTGGAGGCTGTAAAGACATGGTAAGTATCAAATTGAATTTCATACTCCCAAGTAGAAAGTATTCTCTGAAGAATATATGACTATGTGCCTACCCTCCTTGCCCCCAGGCAAGAGGCAGGGTTATATATACCCTCTCCACTGTGAATTGTGTTCTTAGAAATCCCCTGAACTGAAAGGCTTTTCAGAGTTGCAGCAGTAGGGTAGAGCAGCTGCCAGATGTCAGAGATAAGTTACTTCAAAGAAGCAAACCCCCTGCTGAGGAACATAGCAAATGGCTCCTCTGAACCCATTTGTATCATATAGTGCTCTGTTTTTACTTGCCTGCTAACTATAGCATACCTCATTAATATGATGAAATTCAGGAGAAATGCTTCAAAATTTTCTTGTATTAAAAAAAAGACTAACCAGCACATAAGAACTTGGCAGTATATATGAATGAACCATAACATCTTTAGGATATGTATTCCTATATATTAAATTGGAATTTGGCAAGTAAAGAATGTGTTATCTTTAATTTGTCATATATCTTAAAACCACTCCAACTGTATTTTAACATTAACATAATTTTGATTGAATATTTAGCAGGTAAGAATCTGAATTATTTTTTAAGTTCAAAAGCTAAAATCTAGCCTCAGCTTCATGGAAGTGGGAAAATAAGACTACTAACAGAAGCATACCAGCTCTACTTAATTACTTTGGGAATATGATCTTACACCTATATTTGTGTTATCACTTAGAAAAGGGAGAAAAACAAAAGGCTTTTCCTACCTTGATCTTCACAAAACATTGAAAAATCAACCTGAGTGACTCATCCAGTCTAATTCTCCCAGCCATCATATGTTTGGGCAGCTGGATATGTTTATCTCAAAAAGTCAAAATAAACTTGGAATCTGAGGTTGACACCACATAACTTTTAAAAATATTTTTATTTATTTGAGAGAGAGAAAATGGGCACACCAGGGCCTCTTGCCTCTGTAGATGAACTCCAACACATATGCCACTTTGTGTCTGTCTTTATATGGGTAATGGGGAATTGAACCTGGGCCTATAGGCTTTGCCAGCCTTTAACTGCTGAGCTCTCTCTCCAACCCCCACATCATTATTTTTAAACAAGTATAAGTATTACATAGAACAATGGGAGAAAGTATTAATGAGTCTTGCCAGAAACACCAGTAATTAACAGAATAAAACAAGTGAGTTAAGAGATTAATAGCAGTTTTATATCTGTTGTAACAACTTCATGGATTTGTAAGTATATAATTTGATGCTTCTGTACACCCATAATTTCTATGCAGTTGGACTTTCCTGCAGGCTGTATATTCAGGAACAAGCCCAGATTCTTCATTTTGATGACTGACCCTGTGGCCCATGAGGATCAATCCAAGAACGTAACTCATAGATCTTCCCTTGAAGAAAGCAGAGACATTTCTATCCTGAGGCAGTGCCTTCCTTGCTAGGAGTTGACTTGCCAGTGGAGCCAAAACTAGAATAATGTACTTTAGAGCCTGAACCACACCTGTCTTTTTCATACCATGTGTCCCTAATATGTAATAGGTGTGATTTTGACCCTCTGACTATAGGTGAATAATGGTGGTTCCCAGTTTTGATTTAATCATGTTAATTCAGGTCTGTGAGCATCTATATTGTACAAAGTATATACTGGAACATTCTTAATCATTTCCTCTTTCCACAAAGGTTTTGAAAACTCATATATATGTTTGAACTAATTAAATTCACTATAGTTAATCTGAAATAGGGGGCTAGAGAGATAGCACAGTGGTTAAGGCATTTGCCTGCAAAGCCTAAGGACACAGGTTCAATTCCTAGTACTCACATAAAGCCAGATACATAAGGTGGTACGTGTGTCTGGAGATTGTTTGTAGTGGCTGAAGGCCCTGGCGTACTCATTCTCTCTGTTTCTCTGCCTCTTTCCCTCTCATAAATAATAAATAGGTAAATAAATAAATATTCTGAAATAGTAATCCAAGTAATGGTTAATGCTATTTTCCCTTTAGAAACATTTGCAGAGCCATCCCTGCAAGCCACACAGATGAAGTTGAAAAGAGCGCGGCTAGCTGATGATCTGAATGAAAAGATTGCTCAGAGACCTGGTCCCATGGAGCTGGTAGAGAAGAACATCCTGCCTGTGGACTCCAGTGTGAAGGAAGCAATCATAGGCAAGAGTGAAAATTTACTATCCTCTGGGAAAGAAGGAAATGTGGAAAAGCCACATGAAACATATTGAAGTACCAGCACCCAAGCAAGGGGATAGTTTTCTGAGTTAATTAAAAAGTAATTAGCATCTAACAGTGATTCCTGTCACTGTTCTTTGGTTTTGTTAGGAAAGGCCTCTGCTACCAGCTAACATGGATTCCATTTTCATGATCACATTTTCTAACTTAAGTTACTATTTCTTTGTTCTTATGAACTTCACATTATTTTTTTTCTTCTAGAAAAGATTAAAAAATAGCTTGTTCAAAGATGAAGGAGGACAGTAGCACATGAATAGAGATGTATTCTTTTAATAATGGCAGTGTCTGTCCTTTGCATCATGGCTTTGTTTACTACTACCTACCTTTTTCTTTTCTGGTGCAAGGGGTTAAACCAGGACCTGCTCGTGCTGAGCATGAACTGCACCCGGCCCCACTGCTTCTCTTTGTTTCTGGCCTAGGCTTCAGCAAGGGAAAGCAATGAAGAATAATGCTATGCAGCAAGCAGATTTTTTAAATCATCATCCTATGTTAAAGACTACTTACTGGCATGGTGACTTCAACCTCTGATCCAAGCACTTGGGAGTTTGAGATAGGAGGATCACTATTAATTCAAGGAAGCTTGGAGCTACTCACTGAGTTTCAGGTCAGCCTGGCTGAGAGTGGCACTCTGCTTTGAAAAAGAAAAAAAAAAGAAGAAACTATTTAGCTTTATGTGGCTTCCTTTCTCTTGGAGACTACTGCTTTGTAGTCGCAAACCTAAGATGTATAGTCAACTGTGATTCCAAACATTTGGGGAGATGGACCCCTAAAAGTAAGGTGTGAATGTAGGATATTCTTTCAAATGGGAACTTATCAACAGATGCCCATTAACAGCCCACTTTCTCCATTGCTTCCTGTTTTCTGATACTTGGATTCCAGGTCAGGATTGAAGTAAGGTCTCCTTGCCTATGGCCTATATGTCTCTTAAGTCTTAATTTATTGAGAAGGTCTTCCTCCCTTCTTCTTTTGTCCTACTACTTGTTGACAAAGGAGGCTAGGAAATGGCATACATTCTGGATTATACCAGTGGCTTGCCATTCCTGTCAAGACTGGTGTGTCGCTCAGAGGTAGAGCATTTGCCTAGCTTGTGCAAGGCCCTCAGTTCTATCCCCACCATCAAAAAAAAGCAAACAAACAAATTCCCATCTTCCTGTCTTCTCTTTTTCCTATAACTGATAATTGGATCCAAAGGATTGATCTGATTCAGAAAGAAAGAAAAAGACAGAAAGTCAGCTTCTTAAATCCTTGGGAAAACACTTGCTTCTTTTGAATGTAAACTAGTATTACAAGGCCAGCACGAGTTAACACTGGTTCCTCCACAGGTGTAGGGAAGGAGGATTATCCCCACACTCAGGGGGATTTCTCATTTGATGAAGACAGCAGCGATGCTCTGTCTCCAGACCAGCCAGCCAGCCAAGAGTCTCAAGGGTCAGCTGCGTCCCCGAGTGAGCCAAAAGTTAGCGAATCGCCATCTCCTGTGACTACAAACACTCCAGCCCAGGTAGGATCCTTGTGGTGTAGACTCCTAAATAGAGAAGTGCTCAGTTTCATATATTGTATTGGAATAGTACATGTTCACCGGAAGAAACATCTGAAAGTACGGAAAAATAGAATGTTTACCTGGAATCCAAACACTGTTAAAACTTTTCACCTGATTCTTACATATTATTTCTATTCTACATGCATGTTATTTTAGTTTTATAAATTTTTTAAATCTTCATATAAATTTTTTTAACAAACTGGCATATAAACTTCACCTTTCTTTCCTACCATCTTAACCATATCTAAACCTAGAGTTCAGTAAGGTCAAGTATATTCACACTGTTGTGCAACAGGTCTCCACAATCTTCTCACTTAGAGCAATTAAATTTTATACTCCTTATTACAAATCCTTCACTCCTGTACGTCCAGCTGCCAGTAACCACTTCTCAACCTTCTGTCTCTGACTTTGACTTTCTAGCTACCTCATGAAAATTGAGGTCATACAGTATTTGCCATTTTGCAACTGGTTTATCTCATTGGTCATAATGTCCTCAAAGTTCAAACTATGTGGTAGCCTATGACAAGATCTCCTCTTTTTTCAAAAACTAAATAGCTTGGGCTTTTAGGCCAAAGGTTGGCACGTATCTGACCTTCAAAAGTTAGTGACAATTTCCTCGAGCACCATCTTTACCACAGGTAGCATCACCTTCAGCCTTAGAGATTTAATATTTGGTGTTTTGCTTTTGTTGGCCTATTTTTGGGGGCTAGGGTTTAAACCCCAGGCCTTGCACTTGCTAGTCAAGTGTCCCACCATTGAGACACATCCCTGCCCCCAAGATTTGAATGTTGTAATTGGCTTTTTTATTTCTGATATTGAATGCATTTGCTTAGCAGATATTTATTGAGAACCTATTATATGTCATTTTGTGTGGGAAGCTCAAAATCCATTGCATACAAAGGAACCTGGTGAATATTCCATTGGAAACTCACATTGCTTATTTTTCCTGGGTATTTGTTTCTGTTAATTTGGGGAATGACTGTGCTTCAGATCACCTCATCAGTGATCTGCTGCTGCTGCTGGTGGTGGTGATGGTGTTGGTGGTGTGGTGGTAGAACCTTTGCAGTGTGACCTCATCAGAGGTAGTGTGGGTAAGTGGCAGCAATTCAGATCCTTCTGCCCAGCTTTACAGCAAGAAAGAATGCCTGTGGCCCCTCAGCTTTGCTGTAATTTGCCTACAAAAGGATGAGGGTCAGACAGCACCCACAGTCTGAGTCTGACCAGGTGACAAGGAAAGAAGGAGGACCACCCCCTACTGTGTTATCACATATCAACTGCACTCTGGTTTGACCTTAAAAATAGGACTAAAAAGAATGTCAAATACGTAAATAAATAGCATCTCGAGTTTTATTTGTCCATTAGGGTTGTTTACTGCATTTGTTTGAGTAGGTCAGGATGTCAGGTATCTAGTCACATCTTAGCTTTTAATAACACAGAAATTTTTTAATATATATTTATTGTCCATAATGAGTTACATTATTTAGTGGGCAAACCATGAGTTGTTATCCCAAATTCTCCAATTCCCCCCGTCCCCATCCCCGATCAGTTGGATATCCTCCTCCGTGGACTGTCTGTATTAGTCCTTGTGGCAAGGGATCCTGGATATTCTAGTACTCAGCCCAGTCTTCCTGGCCCAAGTGTGTTGTTACTGATGGGTGCCATGCCTCTGGACAGTCTCCCCCACCACGGCTCTCCAATCTTTCCGCCCCCTCTTCCCCTCAGTTCTCTGAGTCATGGTGGGTGAGTATTAAGTCTGCTTTAATGTTGTGAGCTTAGGGGTCTTTGTGTCGAAAATCCTTGGTTTCTGTCTCATTAGCTTATCCTGTGTTGATTGAATGGCTGTGGTTATAGGTCCCTTGTTCATCTGTCATTGTCTGCTGGGTTCCCTATGGATCCTCCACAATATGACTGTGGTGGCTCCTCTCTTGCCAGGGTCTCAGCCATCGGCCTATGGTTGGTTAGTAGGGTTAGATGGACCACAGCTCTCTCGTTGCATCCTGAAAAATACAAACACATTTGGCTTATCCTGAGTTGGTTGAATGGCTGTAGCTGTGGGTCCCTTGTTCATCCCGTCCTTCTCTGCAGGGTTCCATATGGATCCTCCACAATAGGACTGTGGTGGCTCATCTCTTGCCATGATCTCAGCTTTTTGCCTGCTGTCGGGTAGTAGGGTTATATGGGCCACAGCTTATTCGCTATATCCTGAAAAATACAAACACAATCTCCATTGGAGAGTGAGAACAGTATAGGTTAACAAATATACACCATTCTGGATTACCTAGTTTCTATTTTTAGTAGCCTCCCTGTCAGACGTTCGCATAGTGCATCTTTTCTTGGGAGCCCAAGAGTATGGGATCCGGTGCATATCGCCCTGAATCCCTGGTTCCAATCAAGGGTTCCCCCTCACTGAGTGGAATATTTGGCCGAATTTAATAGCTGTTGATTGTCTCCCCCAGGCCCAGGCTCTTTCATTGCACAGTTGCTCCTTTCTTGGTTTGCTGTTCTCTCCCAGTAGGAACTGTATTCAGCCTATTCATGGCCACAGACTGTTTCATGCCAATGGTCTGTTTACTCCAGTTATCGCCAATCATCTTCCCCTGGCAACTTGTGCATTGCCCTTCAGCCCTTTACCAACTGCCATCTGGGAGTTAGTTACCATTCCAGACCTCGCTGGGACTCTCGATGAAGATCAATGGCATTCTGTGGTTTCTTCAGCAACAGGATTTTGTCTCAGGCCTGGGGAGGGTGTTCAAGAGCCTTGACAGAATTCTGTCTTGTTTTTGGAACCTCATGGGTCACTTTGGTCAACAGCTCAGTGAGGGAAGGGACCGGTGACTGGGACCCAGGGCTTTCAGACTGCTCCATTATTCACAGACTTAGACATTCTCCCCTGCTACTCATGACCGCTCTTCCCAGTTGACGCCCACTATTTACTCTTTAGGTTACAATATGCTCTTGAGGATTTTATGTTTTTGAACCTAATTTGGATTGGCCTCCTGCTTAAGCCATTCCCCTCCCCCCTTCCCTTATCCCTCTTTCATAACCTCTCACTTCTTTCTACTAGTCTGCATAAAGAAAACAGTTATCCTGGTTAAGGACCACATATGAGGGAGAGTATGCGGCGTTCAAATCTCTGTTCTTTTGAGTGTTCACTTAGTAAGATCTGCTCAAAATCAGACCATTTTTTCCTAAATTTCAATACGTCATTTTTCCTTTCAGCTGAGTAGAGTTCCATCGTATAAATATACCACAAATTCACTGTCCATTCCTCCATGGATGAGCATTTGGGATGATTCCAATTCTTGGCTATTATGAATTGAGCTGCTATAAATATAGTTGTACAAAATTTTCTGCATCTAGATGTGACATCTTGCGGGTAGATGCCTCGTAGAGGGATAGCTGGGTCCATTGGTAGTTCTATGTCCATTCTGTCTAGAAGCCTCCACACTGCTTTCCATAACGGTTGAACAAGTTTGCAATCCCACCAGCAGTGAATGAGGGTTCCTTTTTCCCCGCATCCTCGCCAGCAACAATTGTTGTTGGTTTTCTTTATGATTGCCATTCTGATAGGGGTAAGATGGTATCTCATTGTGGTTTTGATTTGCATTTCCCTGATGCTTAAGGATACTGAGCACTTTCTTAAATGAGTCAAGGCCATTTGTGTTTCCTCCTCCATGAATTCTCTGTTGAGATCAGTACCCCATTTTGTGAGGGGGCATTTTGGGTTCTTGTTAATAATTTTTTTGAGTTCTCTGTAGGTTTTTGAAATTAGGCCTCTGTCAGAGTTGTGGCTGGCGAAAATCATTTCCCAATTTGAAGGGGGTCTATTGGCTCTGAGTATGGTTTGTTTATCTGTACAGAGGCTTCTGAGCCTGATCAGGTCCCAGTGGTTAAGTGTTTGTCGTATTTCCTGAGCTGCTGGAGATTTGTTCGGGAAATTTTTTCCCACTCCTATTTCATGCAGAGTTCCTCCTATTTTTTCTTCCAGGGTGTTCAGGGTTACCGGGTTTATATTAAGGTCTCTGATCCATTTGGAGTTGATTTTT